>WURT03067150.1:0-32370 GCA_009936505.3 Holothuria glaberrima
ATCATTGGTGAAGGCTTAGAAGGGTTCATTATAAGGTAACATACCTTGCCGTTTACCGACGCTGGAGGAAATCACGTAAAAACTCCCTTAGTGAGAAAAGTACGTAATTTCCTCCAGCGTCGGAGAACGGCAAGGTATGCTACCTTATAATGAACCCTACTAAGTTATCAGGAAAGAAGCTGGCCAGACTTAGGGGCTTAGTTGACTCTATTAACCAACAAACCAACCCTGAAGGTCATACCATTTGTGAAGGATATTCCCCATGCTATAATTCCTATAAATTAGGAAAACAGTGGTCTTGCGTCACTCCCTTCAATTATTTTACCGTTAAGAGAGGCTTTATTAAGTATGCACATCTAATTGGTATTAAAATCTAGTCTTAACTATGTAAATAATATTTTGCAATGTCTTTGCTTCAGCGAAAATAAACAGGAACAGAACACATTGACTCTCTGTTAGTCTTTATTTATGAACAAGCAGGGTTTTCTTCATCTTCATATATAAATAATAGAAGTTAATGAAATTATTAATCAAAGTAATAAATACATATTTGTCAATTACTCTCTTGTCTTGTTCTCTCTTGTCTGATGTAAAAATTTCTTTTTTTGTACTGCGTTCAAATATGTTTATACCACTACCACTAAATATTATTTATCACGAACTAACGAAATGGAGGCCTTGATGTATTTATTTGAATGCAAATTAGTCACGAAACTTCCGGTCCTGCGTATTATGTTTCCACGACTCCAATCCTTCCACCATGGGAAAAGGCCAACAAATTTTATCAGGTTACTTGATTAAGAAAAAAATAAACACAAACAAAATCACAGTTATGAAAAGGTCTTACAAGTTACTTGTGTTTTTAGTTCTCGGTCAAACTAGGCTACTTGTTTACATTGGATTTGGAAAGCACATTTAAAATCCTTAACTAATTTATTTTTGGAAACATAAAACATGAGAAATGTATGCTAACCTTTTACTGTTTAAGGGATGAATTAATAGTAAAAAACACCATTTCATTTTCCAGTGTAGCCTATTCTCGGACACGAATCTCGATCTTTTACTATAATTTTAATTTTAAACGACCCTAATCACAACAAGTGTGCCCGCGTGTGTGTATAGCTTAGGTAGGCCACGCCTACATACCCACCGTACTTTACGTTTGGTGCAGTTCTTTAGTGTTGCAAGCTTGTCATTTTATGAACTCGGTCCGCACACTGTGCTACACGGGTCACCCAACCTTGAATCCATGGTCAATGGCCTTTCCGTATATAGTTAAAGGGCGGAGTTTCGCCATGACATATACCAACATTTCGTTTATTGTACATGCTGTGCACTACGCTCATACACCATGCACAGACGGCCTAGGCAAAGGTGCATATTTTTGAGAGCAATTCACGTGACACTCGAATATTTTATGACCGTTTACTTTGAGACTGGGTCTTAAGGTTCTCTTGCAGAAAAGTTAGTCGCCATTTTTTCGTCACATATAAAGGATGTCGACTACATCACATGCTGAAGGTGTTTTTTGTCGCCAGGTGTATTTTTGCGACCATGGCGACCGGAATTGAAAAGGGTTGCTTACATGGCGCCATTCCCAATCTCAGACGTTGTACACTACACAAACATTGCTCTCTGAAACACAAATTTGTCACCGCGATAAAGCCAACAAGGAGAGCCAGCGGCAGCAAGATTGTGGCAAGTCATGACTTACTATCTCCCACGGTTCCATTGACTCTTGTAGACCTAGGATTCAATGCCTTGACTTAAATAAGGTGTTTGTACAATTTTAGATGCCAGTATAGTGGATGAAAAGGGGGGCCTTAAATTTTCCCCTCAAATCATGCCCGGCTGCTATTGTATTCGTTTTACCTTCCTTGTTTCTCTCCTTTTCCGCTAATCCTCCCCATCATTCCTTTCTTTTGTGTAAAATTTATTTTGTCGTCTCACCGTGGCACGGTATCACACTGCCATGAACAACTTTTGGCATGTCCAAGAAGCTATTGTAATGTAGTTGTTCCGCCCAACGAATATGATTACGTTTAATGTTTTGCTGGGTTTTCTCAAATATTACGATATAAATTGCCTATGGTCTTCATAACATTCCAACTTCTCCCCGAGCTCCTCAGAGCCCCCGCCCCCACCACCACCACTACTTGTACACACCCGCTTTTTTGGTCTTTCGTTCCTTTTTCACTTTTTTCCTCTCTCTTCTTTCTCCTCTTTCCTTTCCCTTCTCTCTCTGTCCTCTTTTCTTGTCTCCCTAATTCCCTCATTTTCCTCTTCTCATTTTCTTCGTTTTGCCGACTTAAGCAGCATATTGCCGACTGGATTCATGAATGGGGAAATGTCACCTCTCCACACTCCCTCTATCGACAGTCCTACCTTCAGTGCCACTTCATCGGGAAATTTAACTTTCACTGGAGGGATTTTCGACGAAACCAGTTCCCCGACTTAACATTGTGAAAAATGTTTGTAGTTTTCTGTAAAGCGTCACAAGTTTAATGGTACAACATTAAACGATTTAAGTGTTATCAATGTGTACATATTTAAGGACTAGTTTGTTGATTGTAAACCATGCACTATCATAATGAAATAGGTCTATTGGGTGTCGTTCTGGCAACACTTAAACAGATAATTGTAAAAAGGTACTAATAACGGAAACATTTTGATACTTTGCCATTGATTAAGAACAGGCCATGCACTGTCATTGTCATAGCCATAGTGACTTGACACTTACGATGCCGCCGTCGAATTCTTCTTTTCGAAGTTACAATTTTCCACATGGTCTATATTATATCGTATATCGTTTCACATAAAGACCATACATACCCGCCAAACGCATTGCGTCTGAATCGAAATGTATTGCAGAAAACAGAGACGCACAATTAGAAAGAGGCTCAAAGATGTATACTTCGAATAATTCCTCTTTCTGCCAAGTACTTCTCAGATAAATTTCTCGTCACAGATATGCTATGGTCCCTTGCCTCATCCCACTCTGTAAGTGCTACTTTAAGGATAACGTACTAATTGCAGTCATCCTCCAAAAGGTATATCAACTTAAATAATAAGAGGAATATATTGCTATGCTACCTCCTGCTTGTCGTATTTTGCATATTAATTAATAGCAGTGGTACAACACTAAAAACAAATATATTTCGATGTAAATTAAGTGTGAGAAGCGCAAAGTGTCATTTAACTACTATGATCGATGCACGTTTCCAACCGCACAGCACTTAATGAACGTCCCTTCGTCAAGAATACTTAGATGTAAAAAAATATTTATTTGAACAGGGTGATGAGACTGTTGCCATAAATTACATGAAGTAGAATCAATCGGTGTGTACATTATGACGTCATTTTTCAAATTAACATATCATGAAACTGGAAATAGAACTTAATAGTCGAATAATTCGGTTGCCCTGCAGATTTTGCACGATATGACATCAATCTTGAGAGTTGCGAGAAGACCACTTGCAGTAATAAAACCAGCACTCCTTCACGGTTACCAACATCAATCTCGCCAAACTTTTGATCAAGAATTTGTCCGATGTAATGTTTTGTTACGTATTATTTCAATTCAGTTCACGTGTATCGATAGTAACACAATGTTAACGGTAGGTCTTTGTGTCCTGTTTACCTTTAACGCCTCCCAATCAGTTTTACCGTCACGGAAGCAGCTCCATTGACGTATGAAACAAACCTACCGTACCTGTTTCCTCTATATGCTTCGGGGCTTTTACCGCCTTGTCATGTCTTTGATTTTCTGCCGCCCACAAATTTGAAAAAGAATCGTTTTTGTTCATATTCTGTTTACGGAATATCGACATCCTTGTCAACCACTTTTACGTGATGTTGATGTAAGACAGGTATGCTGCTACTGGTACAAAGCAATTACCGTTAATTTATTGTTATAAAACACATAGCAAATTAGACAGGCTACATTAGAGCGCGTGGAGGTCAAGCGGGATTTATAGAAGATCATCTGCTTTATCGTCCATGTAAGGGTAACTTAAGACAGAAACTGTTAAATCAATTCGTGATAGAACTTTAGTGCTCTCAGTCCAATACATTCCAAAAGTAATTCAAAGGTTTGACAATGAAGGACGAATACAATGATTATTCATAATATCATGTAATGGAATGCTGTATTATGATTTAAAATATTGGCATAGAGACTTTTTTAAAGGTTTGATGCATTCTCAAAACGATCTGAGTAATAGCCACACTGATCTGAATCTTGTCAAATATTTTACTAGATTTACTTTAAAGTCGACCAAATTTTTTTAGCAATGAACATTTTTGGTTCATTTTTGGACCAAATCTAGTCAAACTTTTTAGCAGACTCCCCAGGTTTCCTTCTTCTAATGAGACGCCCTTAAATTGTGAAAAAGAGTTGAATGCTTATAATATCGTGCAGATAATAATTTAACTTATGACCCATTTGCAAATTTAGAAGGAACAAATATATATTTTTAAAATACATTCTATTTATTTGCTAAATCGATATGGAAACGTACTGAAGTAACCCAGCAAAAAATTAACATATCATTTTGTGTCATCTTAGAATTATTTTCTATGCCGCCTTGTTTCCTTCCCGTTTTTGTATTTTCAGCCAGTGTCTTGATCATGATAAAAAAAGATATCATACTATAGATGTACATCAACAGACAAATCTATACACTCAATGATTCCTTTTACCTTCCTGCTAGAACCTTGGTGTGGAAAATCTTTTCATATTGTAAGTACCGATGAGAACATATATCATGCAATGTCTCTATTTACAATTCTTAGAACTGCTTATCTTCATGTCACTCTCGAATGAGACGGTGGTCTTGTAACATTCATTCTGTGACGGAGATTATAAACAATGCGCTCGTGAATGTAATTTCCTTTTTTTTTTTTTGCTGGAAGCGCAGAATTTTCGTGAAAATTCGCGACTTGAATTTGATATCATAAAACATTCCACGATCACTATGAAAAAGACAATATGAATATGTGAAGAAAGAAATGGACGGCAAATTGTAAGCACTAGGCCTACAGAAAAGAAGAGTAGACTCGAAGAAGTATGCCTATAGTTTCAATAAATCAAAATTCATTGATTTTTTGATCTTACAGAATGCAACATTTAGTTAATAAAATCGCCAGTCCCACACAGTTTAACAGGGCTGTGCAAAGTAGTATGCAACTTGATCAAAAAGGTAACTGGCATCCAGACGACATTATTTTACTTTACGGTAGTTGGTTAAAGCTTTAGATGGGTCTGATTACTTAACTAAATAGTGGATTGTAAATACACTCCAAAAACGTCCCGTTCAGATTCGAATCAAATCCGTTCAAATAGCACTGAACCAAACTCTAGTCAAATATGTGACTAGATTTGGTTCAGTTCGAACTGAACAGAAAATGGTTAGTTTTGAACCGAAACTAGTCAAGGATTTGATCCTTTTTGGTTAAGTTTCCATTTGATACGTTTTCGGTTCGATTTGAACCGGGCGTTTTCAGAGTGTTAACCACGGCAGGTATAAGGTGGAAGAGGGCTTGCAATTAAGCAAAATGCATATAGATACCTTAATTCAAGACGAACATTGCAATCATTATTGTGTTTGATGTATGTACTTACAGCATACAGCAATTTCTCTGTCCGACTTATTTAGTGAAGACACATTTTGGAGAAATTTAAAGGGTATTTCCCGCTTTGCCTTTGTCTAAAGGGAACATTGTCAGCTCAGGAGAAATCCTTTAGCTCATAATGCACATGCATGCGGAACTTTTCTCAGACATCAGTTGCGGCATTTATTAATTATGTAAGTCTGTACTATCTTGAAAATAACTGCAATTCCTACAGTATCGTTTTACTGGTTAACATCACCTAATGTCTGTGTCCATGGTACTGGGTCATGAAGATATATTTTCGATCAAGCTGATCAAGTCAAAATGCTACCTGCGATTACTCTGTTTTTGTGATCTATCCGACAACGAATATTTCGATCGCGGCCTCGTAAAAAGTCGTGAGGTTTGACAAACAATAACAGGCAATCAAGATATCTTAACACCCTTACCAAGTTTCGATTCAATTTCTCTACCCTTGAGTTCCTTAAATTAATTCAGTGTTTTATTCTCATGGGAGACGTTATGCCACGTCCAATTAGCCGTTTCATCCAACACTAATTATTACACTTCGTGTTTCCCTAGTTAAATATGGTCCTTACGGCGTATTCGGTAAACCTAAAAAGGACCTAACAAAAGTCCTTTTACTTCGTAAAAGGAAGATAGCTGATATTTCTAGTAATCTTCTGTTTAGTTGCAGCTAACGCAAACACGCAAACAATATTTCTTTTTAAGATTAGGGTTTTAACTGCTTTCTCTTTATTATGGGCCCTTTCTGAGGATCACTAGTACCTGGAAAGTCCCTGATGAATTGAAACTCCTAGTTAAAATGTAGGTAGGATTTAACATAGAAATATAGGGGTACTCTGAGGGATTCCACGGTTGACCTTATCGGTTTCCGCTGAATTGCATAGCGTTCTTGGCATAACACTGGGGGCCGCGACTTGCACATTTTGCAGATCCACAAGCCTAAACTAGCGAACTTGACTCCGTTTCCCGTTATAGCTCTTTTTCTGAAAGAAACATTGTTCAAGTGTAACATTTAAAAAGACGAGTTATACGAAAGAAATCTTCTAAAGTTTTGAATATGACCACGTAAACATAGAAGTCGGTGCTTATTGTGGTTCTTTATAATCCGACTGTCAACCTCAAATATGGAGAAGTACTAAAACCTATGTCGTGTTGTTAAAGAGCCTGCTGTCCTAACTTTGAACAACAAACTTACACAATATTATGTCCTTACAACCATTTGGCACATACTCTCACGCTTAAGACATGAATATCTTCCACTCATCAACTGCCTGCACACATATAGCTACTAAACCTGTGTCAAATTACCCTCTGTAAGATCATTAACCGTGTTTTTATCTACTAGTGAAAATAGTATTCAGGCAACGTAATTGTATCATGTCTTCGAATTCAGTTAAAACGTGTTTGTCTTTACCTTAAGCTGTCATCATTTGACAACATAATGCTGACATCAACATGGGCCTCCATTTTGAGTTAAAACAACGAGTAATATTTCTAGTCGAATAACTCATCCTGTTGTATAATGAGTAGGTGCTACCAATATGTGATACATCCCCTTGCACATAATAAATCCCGAGAGGGGCACAGTTGTTAATCATCATCTCTTTAATTGTAATGTAAAGTTGATCATGTCTTTCATTTCTGCGAGTGTTGTCTTCCATTAAAAGCTTACACAAATACCAATCATTTTGCTTTACACCTTAGCGCTTCAATCTGGAGATGGATGGAACGGCATGTAGGCCTAAAATACATCATTGTAGGCCATACTCCCGTTGATAGCCTATTCATTGTCTCTCTTCCAAGAACCTAAAACCCTCATCGTTGTCATGGAAATATGAAATAAGTGCAAAATAAGAGTTTTTGATGTTTTATTTTTAAATTGAATTAGGACAGTCTCTTAAACTTTAAATGCAAATGATACAAAGAGAGGAAAAGGAAGTAGACCTAATTTTATGTTGTCCGGTAATGATAATGAAGAGCAGGTACGGGCATATCTCATGTGGGCTTATTTGGAAATAAAATTTATACTATGAAACAGGATATCATAAGCGAAATATAGAGAGGAGGTGGGGTAAGCAGGTAATGACATGTATATAAAAGTTCTGTAACCTTATCCTGATGGTTGTTTCCATTGCGGTGAACGGGTTAATAACGATTTCCCTTCCCGAGTATCAGCATCTGTTTCTTGTCTGATGGCCACATTATATTTTCTAGCATCTGTTAAACTATGAATGCAGGTACAACAATCAGGGGCAAGTTTTACTCAGGAGAAATTTATTTTGCTCTGCCTCCCCAGTTCAATGCACTTATTGATGTGGAATTTGTTCATGAGATACCATTGACAACAGATAGTTTTACTAGCGCTTGAATACATGAAGTAAGCTTACTACGCATGATTTTCTGTATCAAATAGTGTTATGAAAGATGTATCTTTCTGAATGATGATGTAGGAAGGTTTTACCAAAATTCATTCATTATTTGTAGCCAGAAAGCCCAGAGGCTTAGTGATTCCTTGCCTTAAAGGTACACCGTTATCGCACTAAGGTTTATACCTGAAATTTTTCCTTCTTGAGATATCTTGTTTTACGCTGTTTTCACAATTTGACCCCTGGTGACCCTACATGTCCATTGACCTCCACCAAAAACAATGGAGTTCTTGTAAACAAAATGGACCGTCCACCTGCTGCTTATTAGATTACTCACATTTACATACAAGATTTTCACATTTTGACCTCTTTTGACCTGAAATGACATTTGACCGCCACCAAGAGCAATAAATAAATTGAATTATGGGGCAATATGAGTCCATCCACATGCCACTATAACATCCGTCAAGATTACCTTTATGATACATCGTTTTTACGAGATTTTCCCCAAACGACCTCAAGTGAATCCAAAGAACTTTCTTCTCTACCCAAATGAAAAGGCTTCTTGTAATTAGTATGTGGCATCTTAGTGTACCTCAATTTACAGGCTTCTCGTAGTTTTACCACCGGTGAGCTGAGATGAATTTTGAACTCTGCCGAAAACAACCCGACAATAGGGGTATTTTTCTTAGTTCAACGCATCCACATTAGTAGTAAGAAAATCATTCATGACTCCTAACACCTGAACACGATATGGTGTTCAGAGATTTTCAGTTTTTGACCCCTGGTAACCTCAACTAGCCTCTGACCTACACCAAAACAACTGAGTTTCCTGTTCCATGATCAGAACTCTATATCTTAAGTATGATAAATAATAGTAGACAAAAACTAAATAACAAAAAATGAAAAAAATAAGTTCTCGCATAGGATTCGAACGCGGGCCGTTCCAAGGGGAGACCGGGCACTTTTCCACTATACCATCAACATTATAGCTATTTTCAATTATTATATGGTCAGAAAACTTCCTTTACACAAGTCCTGTACACAAGTCCATCATTTGGTAATTAAAATTGGAATTACCTATGAATTCACCGGTGCTATCGTTGTGAAAAGATATTTCATTTCATTTCATTTACTTGTTTTTCGCACCATACATGTATATATAAATATAATATTTACTTAAATATACATAAATTCTTCCTGATGTGAGGGAAGTAGAACAAAAACCCTCGCGGGCTTGATGAAGTGCTCTACTACCTAGTGATGATATGACAGAAAAACAGGTAGGAAACAACAAAAGTTTTACCAATATACTTCACTTACACTTACACCACCCCTCCCCCACAGAACCATCATTGCTTCATGCATAGCTACCGTGACAAGAGCCTGCTTTCACATACTAAAGTAGAGCCGGGCTCCTGAAAGTTGAACGTCAATAAGTACTTAGATATAATTTACCTAGGTTATGTCTGAAAGATCTGAAGTTTGGACTGTCAATAGCAGTCTTGTGTAGTGTATTCCAAAAATTAATGGCACGATGCCGAAGGCTGAATTGAGAGTGAGATATTCGATCTACAGTATGTAGAAGAAGCTGGGGATTGCGTGTGTTGTAACTGTGAACATGGACACTGGTTGTGAAAAAGTTGGAGAGGGCGTGGGGTAACATATAATGGATGAAGCGATAGGTGAACGAGGCTATTCCTGGATTGATTTTATCGTTAAGTTCTAACAAGTTCAGCATTTTGAAAAGGGGACCAGTGTGATTACGTGGACCAGAGTGGCAAATATGTTGAACAGCCCTTTCTTTTCTGTAAAAGAACAAGATTATTTGAGTTTGACTTTTTGGTACTAGACCACACAGTACTGCAAAAAGTGAAATGTGGATAAATTATATAATAATTATATATTTATTATATTATAATAAAATATATAAATAATACCGACTCCTTTTGCAACATGGGAGGATAAATAATTAATGTGTTTCTGCAAGGTTAGCTTGGAGTCAATAATTACTCCCAAGAATTTTATCGTACTCAGTCAAGATTGTCACCGTTCATATTGATGTTAAAATTGTGATGATTATTACACTTATAGCCATTAACACCATATACTTTCTTTACTGATATTTACTGATAGCTTGTTTACCGAAAACCAATTATAATAATTTCTAAGTTCAGTACAAATAGTATTTTCTAAGCGATATATGTTGTTCTCTTTGGAGTGGGACTAAAAAAGGCACAATGTTAATGTAACGCCCACTGTCCATCCTTAAATCGTGTTAACGAGCACTTTAGCCAGTATGTAAAGTATCCATAATTGCTATCTTAAGATGGCGTGTCTTCAGGTGGTTTACAATTTTTTTGTAGTTTCACTTCTATTGACCATTATTGTGTTCATAAGGTTTCAGTTTTTTACCTTTAGTGACCTCAACTGTCTCTGACCTTGCATTTAAACAATTCAGATCTTATTCTCAATACGGCAAATCTATATGCTAAGTGTGAAAAATGTCCATCATTCCTATCTTGAGATAATGCGTTTTACATGCAATTTCTCGGTTTTCGTAGCTACACCTCCGACGTATTCACTTCCTAAGTATGAAAAGTATACGTGCTTTCTACAATGTTCCAGATGTTTTACCTATGCGGTGACCTGAAAATGACCTTTTGTTCTCCACAAAAATTAATAGGATTCTTCTGTTAATATGATAAATAGGTGCACCAAGTATGAAAAGTATCCATCATTCCTATCTTAAGATATCGTGTTTACAAGCTAAGAGTCACAAATACGCATACACACATACATGCGCGATTGTATAGATTTCTTCGGCAAGGAATCAAAAACGATAAATCAACAAAATCGTTGTTGTGAATGTGATACCGTGTGGTATTAATTTCAGTTTTATTAGGTTCGTATGCCAAACAGATAGAAATACACTTCATTAGAATGCAATATTACGAACAGTCTACGCACTCCTAGTTAGTCATTAAAACATTATCACTATAATTGGTCAACATGATGCCACATGTGGCTAATGGATAGGCTTATGAAAAACTTATTTTAACCCCCGCTCCAGTCTCTTATCCTGTTTCCCGGCCTTGCTTTTTTATAACAGTATAAAGGTCTCTAAAACGAATAACCGACTCTTACTTCGGCCTTGCTAGGACCGTAGGAATTACCAGCATATTTTCCATGCATATACATTTTTGATTACAGACTATTTTCACATGGAAATTAACAGCTGGATCGAAATGCAAACTAAATCGCCGTACAAAGAACATTGACGCAAAACTGTTCTGGAAAACGTAATTAACAAAAATTTAAAGACTAACTATGGACCAAACATAACAATGACATATCGGCATTCATCCTCTTGGCATGATTGGCGACGAATCCATCTTTGATCTCAAAAATGACACCCAAAGTAATTTGTCTCGTTTTTTGTGTTGTGCAACTAAGCTCTTGTATTCTGTGACCAAATTTCTCGGTTTGGAGACGATAGTGCTAACGGCGTTTGCTATCTGCCTTAAACTACAGATCTCATGAAAACTTTGTAGTAGCTCAAAGCTCGTCAAATTCTACTGATAGTATCTACAGATTTACCTATGCAGGTAACTTGAGAAAAGTGGGAAAGTTAAATAGCAACGCGTTGTTCTATTAACCTCATTTTAGAAATGCACTGCATCTTTGCAATTTGTAGAACAGCACTAATCATGAGTAGCATAAACATAACTCTAAGCGAAATGCTTCTTTTACTGCCGTTGACCTCGAACGATTTGTTTTGAGAGGAGACGTTACTCTAGAATTTTACTTTAAAAAATTTAATTCGTCATTGCTTCTTTACTTTTTCTTTACCCTGTTATTAAGACGCCCTGTATCTTGAGATGTAGCAAACGTCTATGCTTAATAAATTATTCAGAATTTATTCAAAATTTTGTAAACATAAATGGTTGGACACTAACATTCCATAGTTTTGTTATTGGGATGCCTTTCAATAAGGTATAACATATTTGGTTCTAAATATTTACGTTTATGGGGCACTAGAACTCTGAATTGATTAGAAGGTTAAAATGGCGACTGTATCAAGAAGACGTAAACTGATCCGTCTTCGTTGCCGCCAGGGTTAGATTCTTTGCTTTAATTTCTGATTTCTTGCTGACCGTCTGGTGAAGGAGACACGCAAAAAATTTCCGTTTGTCCTATCCATGATGACGATGTTTATAAAATCTGTCTGTCATAGTTTCTTCGACGTGCGAGATGCAGAGATTAAGCAATATCTCAAATCTCCTTGTGAGGAAGAAAGTTGAAAGGTTGTTCATTTTCCTAAACATGTGTCCATACCACACACTCAGTATAATTTATTACTTATTGTGGGTGGAAATGAGGAATCGGTAGCTTTTAAAAGTGCAAAACAAAGCGTAGCAGGGGCACCTTTCTATTCACTCCAAAAGTCAATTTATGAATCATATATGAAAAGGAGTACTCCTTGGAAACTGGCAAACATGTATGTACCTGGATCGTATACTACTTAAGGAATGCCTTATCAATTGATAATATTATTACTATGGAATTAACACCTTCAGATGTCTTAATAAAACAATTGACCCTTTTCAAAATAGCAATTACAATGGATTGTGGGGCAGAGTTTTGATACGCGTCGTTTTTGTTCAAAGTAAAATGCCAATAACAAAAGGACACACACCAAAACTCTGTCCCATAACCCTTTGTAATTGCACTTTGAAAAAGGGTCTTATAGCTATTTAATAAGCAGCAAAAGAATGAAACAGCGTGAACCTGATGTCTTATAATATGACATTGAATACAGACAAGATGAAATTTTCCAAGAGACACTTCAAAATTACCTTTGCAGACAATGATTGTATACAGAAGTAGCCAACGAAGGAACCAGGAAGAAAAAATTGAACTATTCAAAGGTCTGCTGACAACCAATTTCGAGTTGTTTAAGAGAATGTCCTTTTGCCTCATTTAATTCAGCCCAGCACTGCTAGGTCACATAATGTATTAAAAATTCCTGGACTGTGCAAAATGTGTTACCCGACAGATAATCAAAAGAAAACGCGACAGAACGTGAATTACCCTACAGATTATGAAAAGAAAACGTGAAATTGGCTTCAGAAGCTTATTTTGACAGTCTTCATCAACCTTTGATACAGCCATATGAGTGACTCCAAACAGACGGTGATTTTGTTCATTGCCACAAAAGAACAAATTTCCGCTGGGAGGACAGAAATATTCGAAGGACTTTGAATCACTACAGGAATAATTGCATATTGAAGGTTGCCATCTTCCGACCAATCGGTACTAAATTTCACTAAAACAAACACAAGCTGGGGATGAATACTTCTTCATTACTTCTGTAGTGAAGAAATGATACTAAACATGTTTTACATATGGTGTAATATGAAGATTACGAGTCACGTGACTACTCGTTAAATTTTGTCAGCATGTTAATGTGTTGGAAGGTAGAGACTTCTCGGCATCACATTCATGTTGTACCTGATGTATAATTTCAATGTGCAGCCACAGACAAAGTAGCCTACAGACTAAAAATGATGGACTGATCTAAAGAAAGAATAAGTGCTTAACGTTTACTTTAAGTTGTATGTGTACACAGAAATGCATTTACCCTCTCTCTCTCTAATCTTTACAATTTAATTAACAAAATTGACTTTAATAACAAGTTTGGAATATGATAAGAGTATCTCTAAAAAACACATATAAGTGAAGGCCTTGGTTACTATCAAATCGAACTGACAAATATGAATGAGAACGAAATTATGCCTTTGCGAGAAAATATAGGTCTGAACCAAGTAAGTTTGTACTCTCTTATTAACTTGTACTTTATCTATCCTTTGCAATTAAGCTCTATACAGCTTAAATTGAAAGGGACACAATTTCTAACGATCCGCGAATGGCAAGGAATACAAATACATCAAGTAACCCAAGCGAGAAAAAGTGGAGACGTTTAAATGCGACAGCATCAATCAAGTGCAATAGTCCATGTTCGTAAGTTCGCTTATTTATTTAGAATTATTAAATTCAAATATCTAAAGACCTTTTATATACCACAGGCAATTAATTGTATAGTTCACAAATCTAAAAATATGGATAATTGTCATTTTCGAATACTCCATCATAAACTACTACCCCCTTTATATGTTTCATCTGAAGCGCCCACCTTACATCATCAACTATTCTCAAGTAGGTCCCACGCTGCTTTTAACATGATGTAGTAATTACTGTCAAGCAACACTTTGTGAGCTCCACTTTACCGGTACCTTAATATTCCTTCAAATATTACGAAGTCAGTCCTCCGATTTTCGAATAGAGTCCAAGACTTTAAGGTAGCTTTCACTATTGCGGATTGTATGCAGTGTTCTGCTTTGGGTAATGATTCCGTAAGATTTTTGTTAACTGCGATCATTTTCAAATTATTATCAAACGAAGCTTCATGTTGTAATTTCACAGCACGCCATACTTTCTTGGTCTGAAAAGTTGGTTCAATGTTTACTATATTGTTAGTCTGTTTTAGCCAAAACTTTCTATCATAATCTACTTTGCTGTATTATTCTTAGTTGAATTATCCAAAATTCTCATTTACCGAAGTTTTTTTTATTTGGGTAAGAAAATTGAAATATCCCTGTTTTTCCTGTGTGCAGGGTAAATCAGAAATTTTATAATAATCTAGAGTCTTAATACGTGTCTCCACTAGCCTTAGTAACTGAGTTGGTAAAAACCTGGATATCAACAGTAATCTGCTTAATTGATGGTCAGGCCCGTAGCCAAGGGGGGATAAGGGGGCGAAGCCCCTGAAATTTTTTTCGTCCCCCAGACAAGTTTCAAGTTGCCATTGGCTTAATACATTTTTACACATCTGGCCCCCTGAAAAATTTCGCACCCCCCTTGAAGCCATTTCGCCCCCCCCCCCTTCAGTATCTTGTCTGGCTACGGGCCTGCTGATGGTAGGCATTAAATCCTACTTAAGTATGTATTTTAGAACGCCTTCAGTGTTTTGCTGTTATTTTCTAAGCTATCTCTATATTTTCTCCTTTATCATACCGGTATTTCAGTTTGCTTAATAATGACGTAAGGTAGATTACAGAATTCTTTACAAATGTCTTTGAAACCCTCACACGAATCTCTGTAAACTCGATGTAAATTTTGCACAATTTAATGTTTTTAAAGGTTTTTCTCTGCAGGCATAAGGTTGACGGATTAATGATTCTTACTAGTACTGACAACCAATCGCTAAATATAGTGCCCATTTTTGTTGCGGCTGCTTGTTTTAGAATTTAGCTTCATTGTACAGGAATACGGCTCGCATAGTGAACCACTTCTATTACTCCAAGTAAGTGTTTAGATAAAATATGCATAGCTTTCTGTAATGATTCAGTATTTTACACACCATGTATGAATTGAAATGTGGTTAATGGTGCTGATAGCTTCTCTATACCGTCGAGAAAAGAAGTTGTATAATTACTAAAAGAACAATCGTCAGTGAAGTCAACAGATGCCAAGTGCCTACCCAGGGGGTAGTGCAAGGGGAGCACACCCCGGGTTGAATAATAGAAAAGAAATTCGCCACATTCTCCTATACGTCGCTCGACTCGGATTTTGTTAAACTTGAAGCCACGCCCTTGATTCAAAAATCCTGCATGGGAGTCATTGCAAATTGACATATTTGAGTAGGCCTATGATATATTTTTATGCAAGCCCTGCTTTATGAATTACTGCCATTGTATGAGCACGCCTTTGATTCGTACATTATTTTTTCCTTCCCTTGCGACGTTAGCACCCAGCTAACCTCTAAAAGGTTTTTCAATTACTTTTTTTAAAGCGAGGAGATGTTATCCAATTAGCAACTCCCGCTTAAAGAACCCCACTCGATACTAGCTCTGCATAATTGCTTAAAACTTCAAAACCTGTGTAGGTTTTGTTTTGCTTCAACAAAACGCAAACAATTGAGGAAGAACGGGGAACTCCTCTCCAATTGCCCGACTTGCATCTTTTTTAGAAAGAAGAGAGAAAGCATGATATTGAAGTTATAAAATGGACTTGTTTTCTTCAGAAAATAACTTGTCAACAGCAAACGGTATTAAACAGACAGCTATCGTATGTTATGTCTTTTTCATTTCTACCTTCTAAATTTCCAATTTCGGTTTTGCTTTCTCATTGCTCTACCTCTTCACCAATTTTGAATTTTGTGTAAGTCACAGTGACCTTTCATGAGTACTAGATAGTGGGCTTACGAAAATATACTCGTAAATTCAAGATATGGGAAAAGTTTACTGGTACCCAGCTTATTGGAAATTTCTGCGGAAATTACAGGTTTGTAAGCAAAATAACATCATGTGAGAAAAGAGGTCAGTTAGAGTACTCTTGTTTGACAACACAAATTTGAAATCGTAATTAACCTTGGTTATTGTTTACACTAGTTCATGATTACTCATGCATTTCAATTGCAATTCACTCACAGTATGAACTGTTAGTACCAATGTTACCATTTATTGGTAACTTGTAGCTTAAAGTCTTGTTTAATCTTAAATTGTACTTTTTCTTCTGGTACGCTGACAAAGCTACCTTGATTAAATTTGCTTTTTTTCAAAGCTCTGCTGTCATACGGGATGATCCACTACCAGCAACATCTACTCTTTCTAAGAATTCTAACTGAAATTCTGGAAACAGAATCCCCTAAAGGGATAGCCAAGGCAAAAAATTTACCTTGTCACATAAACTATAAAATCTCAAAAAGTTTTTTTCATGGAGGTTTTCGTCAAGGAAGAGGCATCACAGCCCTCCCTCATATATGGCGTACATCTCCGGAAGCAATCCTAATGTGAATAATTTTATGGCCCAGTGTGTTCCAGACTTGGGCACTTTAATTTTCATGAAGGCCAAAACTTTTTAATTTAATTAAGGTTTCATAAACTCCATAAATTTCTACATTTCTGAAAGAAATCATTAATTTCTTCTTGTGTTAGCTTTTACATGAGGAAGGTTAATCGATATGAATGTTTAATGCAAGATACTTTGTCATGCTTAGATTCCCAAAGGTCTTAAAATACGTCGGTTCTCTTAAAGGATTTTTCATGCATGGAATCTTAAATCCAGAGTAGGGAACTAACTTGAAGACAATTGTATTGTTTTCTGTGTAGACATATAGGCAGGAGTATATGACCCCAGCTTTCAGTCTAATGTACTTTGGCATGGGTATCAATATAAAGTGCAGTCACGCGACGTAGCCATGGTTATATTAATATCAGCGGATGAAATTATACCGTGGTGGTAGATTTGAGAAAATCCAGAGTTGGATCTTTAATCACCACGGGAACGACAACAATAATATACAGCTGCCCCAAACCAATCATGGTCGCGTAGCTATTAAGTTGTCACGTTTGTACTTATTATATTTCAATTTATGAGTAATTATGTGGACCAGTTCCACGAAATTCTCATTTCCGTTGACTTTTGGAATTGTTTGATTTTAAATTAACATTTGATTTGCCATTAAGGAGCGAAGCAGCACATGTACTTTCATTACGATATCTGGGAATTTACACGACGAAATGAAGCTGCAATGATATCCATCTGTAATGACATTTTTGCGATGAAGCTTCCTAGCGTATTAAGAAACACCAATCGTGAGAACCGCACCCTTATAGTACCAAGGTCAATTAAGCCATGACCGTGGCTACTGATTTTTCAACCATTTCCTGGTTAAAAAAAATTTGAAATCTTCATCACAATAATCTTTACCTGGTCAAACCAACGATGGATAGAAATTTCTTGTCCAAAAATGAAAATTTTAGTATTAACATTTAATCAAAAGGTTTTGGAGTGTACCTGTTTTTCTTTATTTCTTCAGGTTAATCTAGTTTACGGGGTGCATGAAGACACCTCATTTCCAAGGTAATAATATGATTTACAAAAAGTTGTTTTTTGTCAACCTCTTTTTGAATGAAATTTCCTCATGTTTCCTCAGATCGAATACAAGGAAATTTGAAACTTGGTGTAGAAAAGTAGTGTAAACACCATGGTTTCTAACTGCTTGACCGCAGATTTTTTTCTTGTTGGTGGGGGTCGGGGATCGACTGGTTGAACGGGTAGAATTTCCTTAATATAAATAGCTATATGTAATATTCATTCGCGTGTGTCTTGTATTTAGTAGTTAACTGCATGTGCCCATTAACCAAACTTTTGGAACTCGATGGCTTTGCACACGTATTCGTGGTCGGAGAAAAGTGAGTACTCGTATTCGAACTATGAACTTTTATGCCCGTAGTAGTATACCGTACTTGTGGCTTTGTAATCTAATTTACTTGTATGATTTACTAAACTCTTACTCAGCCTGAGGATCCGAATTTGTAATAACATTACCAGTTTGCTGTTTAAGGGTCATTCGAATAGCAGTCGCTTTTCATCTTTTAGTGATTTCGACATGTGTATGAAATTGACTTCTTAAAATAAAAAAAACAAGGTTTGTCACTGCCTTTCCAGTAGAAACAATGTATAAATTCTATGCTTTGAACAATATATGTAACTGTCCCAACCATTGTGAACAAATAAGGTCTTTATTTCGTCAGTTTTGTTATCTCCTAATCCAGTTTGACGAAGTTAGACTTAACTGCAAGACCCTGGAGAAATATTTATGTAGAAAGTTCGTATGACGTTTCAATAAAATGGTCAATATTTGGTGAATTTTAATGGGAATTGGGGCTATTGTCTGGATTTTTAATGCTTTTTACATCAAATATCCAACTATGTAATTTTCATGTAACCAGACCCTTAAGGATAGTCTCTAATTAGGTATAAGACAGTGCAGTATGAAGGGTTAAGAATACAGTTATTAAATATTCTGCACAGAGGAGCCACATTAAAAAGAACTATGGGAACTGCAAATCACCTTTCCGGTGTAATATAACAGATCTTCCATCACGCACTGCATATTTTTAAAACAGTAACCACCTTCCTTCGAAAGTAATTATCTCTCAACTTCAATATGAAGGTGTGGTTTTGTTTCTTTTATTAAAGGTTTTTTGCCTTAAATCATGACAGAAATCGTACATTACTTTGTACTTTTAACGCCAGAACACCTTTGTCCCCCCCCCCCCTCAGGCAAAAAAGCATTGTCAACTTCCTGGGTGTGTTACAAGAAATTCTTGGAAAAGTTCTAATGTCATCATTAGAAGTCAGACTGGCTATCTCATACATAAAGCTGTCGAAGGTAAAACACATAAATAAAGGCACTCCTAACCAAAAGCGGAAAGATTTCAGGAAAAAGTGGCACATTTCTTACAGCAAATTGACCCGTTTCCTTAAAAGCAAGGACGGACATTACAAAATGCAGTGCAAAAAGTGAAACAATTGGAATCCTAACATGACAATTCATGGTAGCAATCACAGTAAAGGTGAAATTGAATTAGAATATTTACTGGATGGAACATTGAAGTACAACTCTTCGAGAGGAAACTCGCTATGTCATCAATATTTAACCAAGGGTTAAACTTAAATTGCAATTCTATTTGAGGCAAAAGCTGTGGTTGAGAAGCATTAACACAGTCGGCTCATCAGACGTCGTGTTATTACGTCACGTATGACGTAAAGAACAAGAAACTATTATTTACATCTCCGCTTGATTACAAGCTTAATACATCGCCCATCATTGGAGAAGTACAACAGATCACTCAAGACTTCTCAGCGAAATTAAAAGTAGCCATATTAAATATTTTTTCGAGCCCTCTCCCAATGAATTTTCAAGGGAGCCATTCCTATGATTCCTTGTAGGGGTGGGTATGGTTGTAAAATTTTCTCAATGTTAGAAAAAAAATCCCCCAAGAGAAAGAAAATAACGAATATGTTGCCCTCGCAAAAGTACATATTTTGCCTACAAATTTCCAATCCAGAAAAAAAATTTCCCAAAGTGGGCAGGTCGCCACATTGGCGACCTCTAGCCACGTCCCTGAAAATTCTTAACTTGGACCAAGCCAGTATGCTTTGAAATGTTTCATGAGAATTTCAATGAAGCATTAAATATGAAGGACCTTTATATTTTAAGTTGTGACCTTTTCTGACATTTCACCAAGATTGCATCTGATTAAATGTAAATGGTATACATCTTAAAGGGAGTGCAATAATTCAACGTGAAGACATTCTGCTTCACTGATCACAGAATGGTAAGTATGCATCTACGTTAGAGTTCTAAAAGCGTGACTGTGCTTGCTGAAGTGCAATATGGTTTCATTTACACCAAATGCCACTAATGTTTGAAAGTAAAACATTACGACGTCGTTTTTTCATAGTTAGGCTATCTAGCCGATCGAATTAGCGCAATTTAACCAACTTACGACTTCATTTCTTGAAACTTCAATACTACTATAGTGATTCATATGCCAACCACCCAATAGAACGTGCACTCTAAAAACAGTTGGGCACGTATGCCTCCTGCTAAACTGTTGGGTAAAAAACTAGCCAAGTTGGTTAAAAAATTACCCTCGTTGGGTTAAACGTTGCTTCTTTTGTAACCAACTTGGGTAATTTTTTTACCCAACAGTTTATCAGGAGGCATACGTAACCAACCTGGGTAAAAGTTTACACAACAGTTTTTAGAGTGTGGGTCAAATTACTTCTGTCCAAAAGATAGTTTTGTGTTCTTTTTCATATGCATCATGCGTTGGTAGGTCAAGATGTGCATTCCTGTAATTTAGCTTATTCGCTTGAGTTTAGCTACATCGCTTTGTAATACACACTCATCAACGGAAACTTTACAAGAATAACTTGAAACGAGTTCAGAGCATCGGTAACAACATTATTCTTAGCTGGTTAAGCTGGTTAAAGTTTTTAACGTATGGTGTCACATTTAATTGAAAAGCTCATTTCAGCATGAAGTCTGTTCAAATCACTCCACGTCCAGACTCTTCACTATCGCTTTCACTCATTTGATACAGAGGGATCTATATCACGCAATTTAAATTTGGTTTTGTTTTAAACAGCAGACAGGAAATCCACATGTTATTAAATGTAGCATTAGGAGAAAACGCCCTCCATATTCAAATGTGTTTGATAAACAGATATTATCTTGTTATTAGCGATGAAGAGTTCCATTTCATGTAAGCTTTCATCCATCTGGCGACGATAGATATGGATCCAGGACGTCGTGCTCTACAAAATTGTGGGAAGATAAGTCTGTATTTTCTGCGCTGTAGTCTAGAATGACGTAAGATAAACTTATGTTCTATGTTACACAATGTTAAACTGTTTATATATACACTCTCTGACCTAGCGTAACTGTAACACATCACCTGTGCTTTCATACAGTTCTATATACACTAACCCAAGCATTTCCCACCATGAGCAACCCCTTCGCTCTCTTCAAAGACCTTCCACCGATTTTCAGATCAATAGTCCCATCTCACACCACAAAAATTGTATATTTTTCGTATTTTTAACCATTTTACCGTTGACATGAACACTTCGTTACATATACAAGTTGCCATAGCAACACTTACCAGTAACCAGGGGAATGCAAGCAAAGGAAATTAAGGGCCCCTTTCAAGTTACGACTTGAAGCGTAGAAATGATGTAGGGTCTGGTTTCTTATCACTTGATAAAATACGCATATCTTTCTCTTTTGTGAGTCGTCCTCGCAGCCACTTGTTCGATCCATTTTGTCAACAACTGCTTATAAAGGTGTAACCCATGAAATCAGACCTGGTGTGAAATGGCCAGTTGGTGAAAGTTCCTTCCTTCTCCTAGCCAATGTCAAAGGTCAAAATTCATTGGTCAAACCTCCTACATATTTCCTACGCACACTTTAAATGTAGTTTGTCTTTTTGTCAAATTTGGCGTTTATCCCTACTGAGATCAAATGTCAACATGTCGATGGAAAGGGCAATTTTTATGTCATGAGCTACTCCTAAATTGAAAACACTGTTGACCCCACATTTGGTGCAGGTGTTAACTCGGTATGTACATTGTTATGGAATGGTATATGTACATAACATGTACGAAATTATGGCTGTATTCGAAGAGTTTGGGTTTACCGTAAAAGTCATGGAATGAGGAATAAGGGATCAAGGGCGACGTTTTGTTCTCAAAATGGGGGGGGGGGGACATGACCCCATTTCCAAAAGTTTACTGCGTGAAAATCAAAGTCAATTGGCGATTTCTCAAATATTGGGGACATGTCCCCCTGTCCCCGGGGGATAGCCGCCCATGTAAGGGGTTGTCTTTTAGAAGTCATCGCATTATGGCAAGGTCTCAGTAATTCCAGTATCACAAAACGTGTGCGAGTTCTCTGTTTTAATAGCTTCCGACTGTCATTGTGTTTATAAAATTAATGTGCTAGATATTCTCTCAGTAGTCATGGGAAATGCTGGGTCAGGCAAGTACTAAGTACATCATTCGTCATTAACAGTTTAAAGAAAACTACGTGTCAATATTGATTTAACCTTACGTACCCATTTCCGTTTCATAGTGGGATAAAATCTCTAAATACTTCTCAGTAGTTTCTTTAACTTTTGGCCTAGTTTATCCGTGTATATTCACTCCACTGTAGGCATTGTGATGGTTTTACGCTTTGACAGTAGCAAAAGAAGCGCTGAAAGTGTCTGAGTAGAAAATATGTGCACCAACCTCTTGAAGTTAACTTTACTTTTGAGTATTAATACTCAGTAACGACTCCTTTATCGATGATTTCAATAAATTAAAGTTTGTTAACAACAGAATGCCTGAATGTCAATTGCTCCAAAGACAGTAAAGTGGTGGAACCACCACAAAAATAAGATTTGGTCAAAACGACGAAATATAGTCAAAACAGACATCGGTCTAGCTAACTGAGGATTAATAAAGAAAAAAGTCTTATTTTGTGATCCCCTTTCGCTACTGCAGATATGAAGTGAAAAGTAATTGTAAAATGTGTTCCTATGGATATTATTGTCAGATTAATGAGCGCATTCTTCGAATCCTGCGTTTTGGATTGAGGTCACTAATCAGCACCACACATTGTCGCTGTAAACAAGTCAAGTCTAACGTAGCCTAAACCACTTTTGTATTACGCTGGTTAAGACAGAAACTTATGGAAACCTTAAAGGATTGTAGACCCTTGCCAGATCTTTGGGGAAATTATGCGCAGTGAACCGGTGGTGCTGACGTCGGTACCACACATTACTGTGGATGAACTTTTCCAAAACTGTTCATATATGTCCTGCAGGTACTAAATGGGTGGTTAAAATATATAAAACTATTTCTAATTCAAGTTAAGGGAAAAACTTTAGTCCTACCAGATGTTGTCGTTGAATAGGACAGGCCCCACAACAAGTGACGGCTTGTTGACCACACGCTAGAACAGGTCGTCATGTACAATTGCATTCGTTGCGATCATTGGTCTATGCAAAGGTGAATTCTAACTTAGATATCAAGGTTTAAAGTCTTTCTTCAGAGTAACCTATATCTGGACTTAACGTAAGTGGCTGATGTCATTTTAGTTTACGTTATGTTTGGTGCCTGTGTAAACAAACTTACCTTGTACGTGTTACTCTCCTATAGTGTTCATCTTCCGCGAGTGAGTTTGAGAGCAAACATATACTTTTCACTGCTTGCTTTACATCACATCTTTTCGTTAAAACAAAAAGAAGTCAATGTTAATGTCCATTTGGAAGGGGAGGCTTTTGGGGGTTTTATTAGACAGTATCAGTAATGAACTATTTTCCAATTGTTCATGTACACCTCCCCCCTTTACTAAGTTCTAATGAAATATTTTCTAGGAGAGTTGATAAGCATACTCACTACAACGGGGAGGGTAATTGATCCCTTAATGGGATACAATAATATTATAGCAATTATCACTAAAGATGGCTTCCCTACCAGCTGCAATTCCCTCTCCACTTTTCTTTTCATGGCTCTCTCATATTTGTGGCTGATCACATCAGAAGCAAATCCTTGTATTCTTTGCAAGTTCAGTTTATTGTATATAAATAAGAATGGACTGATCTGGATTCATCATAGACAAAGATCTTGGTATTCTTTGACACCTCAAAAATCACATAAATTTACAGAATTGGGTGTTAAATAATATTGAGTACTGTAAGGCTTAGCAAAGTAAATGTGGTCCATTTTTCACGTTTAAGTAGATGAGGAAAATCATCTATCTTGTCTTTTTTTGATACCAATGTGTCATTATAATTACAATGAGTCAAAATAGGAAAAGAAATTACTTTTTACAGTTAATGTTAACAATTAGTCCCCTAAGGTTAGGCAAAAATTCATTTTAACGAAAAACAAACTATTTGTTCACAATAGTCTTGTAAAGCAAAAAAGACAGAGAGGATTCTTCCTTTTCTTTTCTTCAGAAGAGAGTCTACATGTTTGTGAACAAACATTTGCGTTTGAATCATATACAGTTGACCAACCGTGCTATCCCCGACAGCTGTTTATGACAGGCCAGTGGTTTCACGTGCCGACACTATCGATATGTGCATACGTGTAAATGCATTTTATGGCATGGAACCAAAAAAATGGCCATACAAGAGTTGTCCAAATTGTAGCAAAAATATTCAGACTTGACATGGACTACGTTCCATTTAATTTGCAAATCGTTGACCTTGGCCGCTTGTTATATACGTTTTATTTGCTTAACACAGCTGATTGTTTCGGAAGTTGCTTCAAGGCAAATCTTGTTTAAATTTGCAAGTGGATAGAAAGCTGTCAGATTTTCGACAAGAAGAGTCATTAAAATTCGAAACCTAAACTATCAGTAGGCCTACTATACTATTCAGCAATTTAAAACTGGTTGGATGTGTAGCAAGGAAGTTATCGTTACATGGCTTTGAAAAATTCCAATTTTCCACAAGAGAGCAATTGATTAGGTCACCTATAAGTCTATTTGTTTCTAAACGACATTCCTATGGTATCGTGCTTGTCGGGGTTCTTTGTGTCCAAATCTTATGCCTTTTCGGATTGAAACGTATGTTAGTTCACAGAAATCTAAGGACAGACAGTTAATCCGAATAGGTCTTCGACTCAACTTGAACGTAAGTAATATTGGATGCTTGGAAAAGTTTACAAAAATGGATGATATTTTTTTTACATATGGGGTAATCGACTTTGGTGGAATGCTGCTTTTTAAGACAAACTGAATCTTGTTGAAAGATTTCATATCTCCATTTTGTGACGTTATCATTGAGAAAATGGAATTCAAGCAATAGCTAGGTGTGTTATTCTAGTTAATGGTGTAGTCTGGAAGGAGTTGATTGTCCTCCCTCAAATCCTCCAAAGTCTTTTTCGGAAAGTTTTGGTACACTAAATAAATGGGCGTCTGTTCCCCACCCCCACCTACCTCCTCTCACCTTGTCACCTGAGACGTTTAACTTAGGGTCACTTAAATTACTACGTATACGCTAAGGCATATGCCCTGGTTATTGCTTTTGCATTTCAAAAACTTATCCTGTATAGTAATCCAAGTATTCCATGTGGAAGGGACACACTGCCTTGGGAGCACTTAAGTTTCTGGATATTTGTCTCTTGCTGTTAGAAGAAAACCGGCGCTCCTGCACAAACAGTAGCAATATGTTATTCGCAGATGCAATCTTTTTGAATATTTTGGTCTTTGTCACCTTTATTATTGACTTATTTCGTCACTGATTCTAGCAATTGTTGTTGTACGGTATCCACTTTGGTTACAACCGCCAAACGCCAGCCGAATCGATGAACGTCCTCTAATCCAGCACCACTTCAAGTCAAGGTACCTTCTCTTCATTTTATTAACCATTACACCAGAATATCTTTCTGTATACTCTTGAGTTTCAGATATATGCCTGATTTAATTACCCACAGCTACAGTATTACACTTGAAAGAGTCCAGGATGCTCTGCCAATCTGGAATAGGCTTATGACTAGCTTAAGATAAAAATCCTCTTACTGGATAAGATTCTACACTTTCGTCGGTAAACTTGAAAACCAACTGGAGTATTGCTCTCCAAATCACACCTTTTACGGTTTTTACTTTACTTTCATGTAAAACACTATATTGGCTGACGGATTACACGTCATTTCTAATAAAGAAATTATCCAAAAGGTTGTTAGGTCAAATAATTAACCGATGTTCTCAATCCGATCCCGGATATTAAAAATTTAATCCCATTATATAAGAGAAACTTCTTTCCTTATTTGATGGAATATGAGGTCAGGCACTGATCAGGTGTAATAGAAGAGTTCGGAAATGTTTGCTTACAATGCATCATGGGAATAGATCAAGATTAAAGCGTACCAAACGCACATAAGCGAGACCGATGACGTACATGCTAACACCAGGCTAACGCGCTAACCTTTTAGGGAGCGCTATACACTCGAAAAAAGTTGGGAGAAATTTTCTGGGCAATGCATGGTTGGTTAAAGTTTTCACAAGGTTGGGCAAAAGGACTGAAAAACTTATTGACCAACAATTGGGGAAATGGTTTATGTGAATTCCTTTTAGATAGTACAGATAATAAGATAGTACCGCCGATTAATTCTTTTAATAACACATATTTTTAAATTTTAACAATCACATTAAATATTTTTCAAAATGTTCACTTACACTTTGTGAATTTTTGCTAAGACAATTTGAGCAAAATACATGTTTAAAATGCTTTTAAATTCTATTGGATCGCCAGGTTAATGTACCTATCATCTGAATGGAGCATTTCGAATCTTTCAAAGGAGATTTTGTGTTTATCACTTAATGCAGGTCTAATTGAAATAAGCTGAAGCGGGCAATGGTGAACTCTTGCAGAAAATCATGTTTCTCAGTTGTCCAATGCAACATAAAGAAGGAGAAATTGAAATATCAAGAAGACAATTTCATTATTGATCGTTAATAATAACAAACAAGCCTCGCTGAATATATATAATAGCCAAACCAAAATATTCATTTATATACGAACTTCCAACTAAAATCCTACTACTTTTGAAAGCAATGCCGGTAGCTTTTAAAATTTGTAGAAGGTAACTTCTCTGAGATACCCCATTAAGGGTTCCCTAATCAGCAGTTAATTGTCTAACAATAGGTAAAGCATTGAAACATAAGATTGCCCAACGGACTATAACAATCAACCAACGATTGGTTAAAACACTGCACCTAAACTATATTCATTAACCAATATTTGCTAAGTATTTTACCCAGCCACTGTTGGGTAAAGTATTTATTAACAAATTTTGGGTAAATAATATAACAAACTTTTAGGTAAATGCATTACCCAACAGCTGTTGGACAAACTTTACCCAATTTTTGAGCGTACACATATGTGTCCAGTGTTTGCTAAAAGTTGGTTTTACTTTTTACCCATCTTTTTAAGAGTGTAGGTTCATTATTTGCGAGACATTTGTCAAGGGACAGCTGACCTTGTTACCCCACCGGAAGTATTTTTTGCATGTCTTGTTGGTCTAAATTTGTTGCCGTAAGTTCTGAGCTAAGGTAATAAAACAATTCGACAGTTCACTGACGGTTGACATATCAGATATAAGTATTTAGTTTTGCAATAGAAGTGGTACCAGAAGTATTATACAGGTGAGGGAGTGACAAACACCTCTTACAGTTAAGCAAAGCTTATAATCAGTTCCTAGTTTAATGCTCAAAGTATATCTTTTGCACATTGGAATACTTGTTAATCTTCTGTTTCGTGTAGAAACAATTTATATGCTAACCTTATATGCCGTAACACAGTAAATGCATTCTTCTTTTCATACAACTGTATAAAAATGCAAAGTGCACCACATGACGTCTTATGTTATCCATATTATCCATGACTTTATGTTCTCGGCCATTAAATTAGATTTTTTCAGTTAAGAGGTAGTCTGACACACTTGAATGACTATGCCTTTAACGTTTAAAGATTGGTGACGAAGGCACGATATCTCTTTGATCATCTCTCAACTAATTATTCTTCATGGTTATCAAATAGTGACAAAGGTCTAAGATGCTATTTTAAAAGCTTCATGGTTTATAACTCACACACAGTTTTATCAGAATTTATTAGACCAAGATATGTCTTTAAGTTCAATAAGCTCCGTCATGTTCTGGTTACGAAAATAGAAATAAACTGCCAATTCGTCATCAACTGACGCAAATATTAAAATGGTGTTTGCAAGAATGGAGTTTCTGAGATCGTATTGTGATTATTGCTATCCAAAGGGCGGGGGAAGGACAGATGATAAGGTTTATTCATCTACCATGGATGAGTACTTCAAATTATGTTACGTTTTACCTCGTCAAAAAGTGCATATTGAAATATCACCAGTCAGTGTTAATTAGTTCCCATATTTCGCTGCAATCTTCAATATTTGCCTTCTGGGAACAAACGTTTATGTTTTCACGAAATCAAGTTATTTCTTTGCGGTAGAATTTTTACTCATTTACGTGTGTTACTATGCGAAACCAGTGTTGTCTCAAAGATGAAGACGTCAAATTAAAATTTGATTACTCATTGCATATCTTTCTAAAAATTCAGCTATACTGAATAATATAAAACAAAGGTTTTTGTAAGGTGTTATAATAATGTTTAATAATGTTTTTTTTTTCTTGATACGAATCTAGTAGCTTCTTTTCCTTCTTTGTATTATCTTTGTACACTTTTTAAATATATGAATTAAATCATTTGGAAACTACCCAAGGAATCTGGCGCGTTTTGGTGTTATTTCCGAGAAAATAAGACGATTATTTTTTAAAGCGTAAGATTATCTGTACTATCTACTGCGTGCTTTAAAAACAATGTTTAATTATGCAATTTTGACAAAAATGTGTCTGACCACTGTTATGGCCAAGTGGATAAAAGCTGTGGCATTTGAAGCAATGCAGTTATGCAATCTTGAGGTTCAGAGTCCGATCTCCAGCAGGGTTCAAGTATATGAGCATTTCAATTTACTGGATTACTCATCTGAACTGGACTTTGCAAAACAAAACAAACCAGATTTAAATTGTTAATTTGGTCAGCTACCAGACGTGAAGTTTTAATTTATAAGTCATACACTTTCTCCTCATTTATGTTTCGTAAGCTTCGTAAAAATTACTGAACATCAGGGCCTGAACTGTTTAGAAAATTAAAATAAATGGCAATTGGCAAGAATACGAGAAGTTTAAAGCGCCTAATCAACGCCACTTTCATTCGCAACCAAAAATAAACTTTTATCAACAACTTTTTCAAATTAAGGTTCAAATGTACCACGGTTTAATAGGTATTTTTATGTCTCTCTACGTAAAACAAAAAAATAATAACCTTGACAATATTCAACATTTTGAATTAATGAGTTTCCACTTATAGAAGTGCATTTACCTAATATATCTGGCAAGCATCATAATCGATAAAGCTTCTGAATTCCTTCGTATTTACAATTGTTAATATAAGAATTATACAGTCGTCAAAATATATGCGTTATTTTATGACACTTTTGCCTTAGGATCGATTTCTCGTAGTATTGATTGAGTTGGGCGTTTTCATAGTTAAGTATTCGTGCCATCAAGGGGAAGTTGCTGTCGTGTTTGACCATGGTTATACTTGTCCACTATCGTATCAACAATTCGAGAACGGTCTTGTATTGTCATTGAATATAACTCTTTTAGTATCTTTAATAAATGACACTTTCTGTTGGAGTGCCTCAACTTGTTAACTGATAACATGCAAGCAAACAAATAAATTTACAATAATCATTGTGAAGAGTGTTATCCTGTCGATATCATGACTCAACTGTAATTTTCTTTCGAACTTTACAATGCACCATTTAGCGCTAACAAAACTATACGATGAACCAAAACAAGTTAATCTTACTTTGCATTGCATTGCGTTGGTCTTAAGGATATTGAAGTTTCTTTGTGGTAAAATTTGAAAATGGCTGACCTTGCAATATATTTTGTAATACTACTGATCGCACAACACTTGTTTACTTGTTTAACACAGTAAAACAAAAATCGTTTCTTCAAGTTGAAGCGTTATCAATGTCTCCATTCAGAGGAGGTAAAATTATGTGAAGATGCAACTTGGGTCTGTATTGTAGGGTATGATCGTTGATTGAAGAGGTGAATTTTCGGAATGGGATTGAATGTGAATGCTCTGTTGGATTGATTGAAATTGAAGGACGTAAGGACGATAATGTGCGCATGAATGCATCCCATATCAAATTCCTCTAAGCTCCTAAACTGGTTACTATAGAAACAGAAAGGTATGACGTTGTACCTATCCGCTACTGTACTCTTCATCGTGTGCCCTGCAATACGGCTTTTCCTGGGAGATCTGAACTTTTATTTTCCATCTACCACGCCTTTCTGACATTTTCAAAAGGCCCACCACGCCCTCTAACGTTAACTCTATCCTACCTGACTGTCCCCTATTGACAATGTCATGTGGCAAAAGCAGAATTCATCGATAAATTTTCTATGCCTTGATATTTAAGAGTAGTTCCATGGGCTCGAGAGCAAAGAGTAAAAGATAGGACATACAACTCCAAAAATGAAGATATACCTTAAAGATAATGAGCAAGTGCTCGTCAAACATTTTCAACCAAAGAAAATTGTTTTTCGATTTACTTTGGAGATATAGGCAACTCAATGTCCCAACTAGGAATTGTCGTATCGCAAAGATCAACTTGTGGTACATCAAAACTGGTGTCATACATTGTAATATACTTCACATTTAAAATTGTATGTTTGGTTAATTCAGCAGTTCCTGCATGGGAAATTGTAATCAACTTAAGTCGAACTTTAGCAGCCTTTTTCCCCTTTACCAGTTTCCAGATCGAAAAGTACCACGTTTTCAGTAATTTGCACTATGATCAGTAGCGGATTCAGGATTTTGCAAAGGGGGGCTGAGGTAAAGTTCAAACCTATGAGCGTAAAATGTACAAAGCCGCGATTGGAGGAGGGGCCTACAAAAAAACTTTGAAGTTTAGAGGCTGTTAAATTGTATATCCTGGTACCTTGCAATCAAGATAAATACACGAGCATGCACTATTTTTGTTCATCATCGGTGCTGCGAACCGAGACCATTGTAATTTCGGAATAAGCCTATAACAGCAGGCTAATAATCGTATACAACGGTGAGATGGTCAAGACATGAAGGTTCTGGCAATATTTTTGAAATAGAATACTGCTAGATATGATTTTCTGACATCTGAGAATCGATATAACGTATGCTCATGCAGTGGAGCAATCTGTGGCTATTCAGCTCGAGCGAATCCTGCAAAAAATGTCGAGAATATGGGTCGGTAGCCGGGCTTCCCAACAAAAAGTTGGACGTTAAGTACTGTTCAAATTGATTTTGTGGAATGTTGCGTTACTGTAATGTAGTAAACCAAACCGGCTGGGAAGTAACAGGAACACGTAACACTATCATATATAGGGCGGATCTAGGGGGCGAGCCGGCCCAGCCCCCTCCCCCTTTTTTAAAATGCGAAAAAAAAATGAAAGGGAAATAAGAGAGAAAACACGGAAAGGAGAAGAGATAGAGAGAAGGACAGAGAGTGGAGTGAAGGACAGAGAGTGGAGTGAAAGAGAATGAAGCTGCAATTAATAACCTCGAAGCATGGAAGTCATAGCGCGCAGCAGATCAGTTTGAACGTCGATTGGGAAAATTCACACGCATGCTATCGTACTACACATAATTGTGTTTGCCACGCCTTGACTTGTTTGCCAAAATCTAGCTTTGTTTGTTCGACAGAAATGGAGGGCCGTCGACCAATCAAACTGTTAGAATCCAACCACGCTCCCGTTTTTCACTAACGAACTTATGGTTGTCTTTTCCCAATTTTGAGGTTTCAATATGAGAGACCATGCTCCATTCGCAAGTTCGAGGCCGACTTTAAACCTATTCTAACCCCAACCATGATTTTGACACGTTTTCGTGGAATTTTTAAAATACAAAATTCACATATCGGAGAGGGAAAAAAGTCAGGCGACCCATGCGTCAAACGACTGCGAACCACTGTAGCAAATGTTAGCCGGGGAACTAACTACTGAACTTGTCAAGTTTTGACCAGTAAGCTGTTCTTATGCTGAGGAGCCCGGCTAAGAAGGTGAGATCTTTCGTAATCCGTTCTGTCAGATTGAACAGTAGTATAGATCGGTAATTGCCCCACTGGCACCAAGTCGAGCCTACAACAACACTGCTGTATGTCTACATACCATACAACGTTATATCATCCTCACAATCCACACATTTGCATGTAGGCACAGTTACGGTAACCCCTCCCCCCCCCCCGCCTCCTCGCCCCTTCCGAAACCGAGTGTTTGGTCTAGTGGTAGAGCATCAGCCTCTCACGCGGGAGGCCCGGGTTCGATTCCCAGGTAGAGTCATACCAAAGACTTTAAAAATGGAACCTTCTGCCG
>WURT03067161.1:0-13603 GCA_009936505.3 Holothuria glaberrima
TATATATATTTACATACATATATATACATATATATATATAAATATTTATTTTTTATATCCTAGAAATTTAATGCTTCTAGCCATAGCTTTATCTTCTTTTAGAACGATCTTATATTCTTTGAAATCTAGAAAATGTTTGCACCTTCTCGGTATTTTACAAAGTTGCATCTGAACAATCACTATCTCGAAATATCGAAAATTTACACAGATCGATGCGTAAGTCCTTGCTTACGTGGCTGCTGTAAGTCTCTGTGATCAGATATCTCAAGGAATCCCAACAAACACTTACCTTGCGCACGAGTATCCGTGATCACGACGGCGGAACTCCCCGTCTTTTGGCTAAGACCATATGTTGTATCTGTTATATTCAGTTGGTCAAGAACGGGACCATGCATTACAGATGTAGAGGTCTGAAAGGTCGCGTGGTTGGTCATGGTTAGTGTAAGTTTTCCTCTGGCTACTTAGCTCCTTTGAGGAGTAGATATCCTTGGGGATTACACGTTTGGTTTTTGCTCACCGCCTCTTGTCAGGGAGTCGAGGGGACTTTGGAAAAAAAAAATTGATCAGATAAAAAAGGTATCAGTTTGAAAATTGACATTATTAATCACTTCATTGTTCTACAGAAGATGTATGCTTACGGAGGGGGGTGTTTGCATGCCAGGTTTACATCTTACTTTAGCTGCGGGCGTTCTACGGATCGTACTTGGTCCATTTGTCTTGCTTATATTTATATATATATATATATATGTATATATATATATTAATGTCGTTTGAAGCTCATCATGAGATGCTAGATTTGATCGTTTTGAAAACGATATCACCAATTTTTTTTTCAAATCAAAACGTGAGTTGCCTCGGCGGACATTTTAACACATTGATGAATGACTACAGTCACACAAGCTCGCCCTTAATAGAGATAAAGCTTCTTTATTTGATTGTAATCCCCGGTATATCGAAAACATAATTCTTGCATATTTCGTCTATTTCCAGTAAGATGCCTCAAATTAATAGTGTACTCAATAATTTAAAAAAAAAATCTTCCTCATATCTCTTTTCTTTACCTAACAGTGCTCTAATACCTCCACTCCTTCAAAACTTACTGGTAAGGGGGTGCGGAAAAGAGATACTTAGAAAAGGCTTGTTGGCTTCAAAGCTTAGTGTACAAAACATTTTGTAATGTATCATACACTCATGGTGAAGGCCCTTTTCAAATTTTGTAGATTTGACCTCAAAAACAAATCAGCTTGGATTTTGAACTCGTAAGTTTATTCATGTCAAGCTACAAAAATGATATTACAGTAAATTTACATTCATAATTATGATTACGACAGAAGGAAAAAGCATTTGTTTTCTTTTACTTATTTAAGAACGTGACCCACCAAGTCCCAGATGAGACACTAGGAAGCTGTTCTGTGGACCTTCTATCCCATTTAACATGAAACTTCCCCTGGGTCTTTTAAAGTTTAGTTTAAACGCCTTCTCCTATAATTCCAAATATCGAAGGTTGGGTCTCTAATCGTTTTTATTATGATAAACGTTCTTTTGTTCTAAATGACATTTCTTTCCTCTTTCTCTTACTGCAAACATAATTCCTTTCTTTTGGGGACCAAACTATTAAAAGCATGCCTGCTTGCCTCTGAAGCCATGAAAACTTATCGCCAGTATGTTTTAATATGTTGCGCTGTCAAATAATATTCTTCTTTTACTTTGAGGTGGAAAACCTAAATTGAAACCAGTGAGGAGAGTTTCTAATTTTAATTTAGCAGATTTAAATAGTACTATTAGCTCTACTTTTTATCTTACAGCTATGCAAATCTGGCATGCATTTTTAAAGACTCTCTAATGTTCCCAGACAGTATAATTCTCCCTTCTAAGTTTCCTACTCCAATTTAAACCGAGCCACCAATTTAAAACAGAGCTAAAGCTGTAGCCTGTACTGAGTTTAGATTGCCACAGACACTATTGTTACACAAATGTGGCTGTACAAGTCTTTTTTACCACCCAGAGTGAAGCCATATTGTTTGAATGAATGTCAATCAATTTGCATTAACCGTGTTAAGAGCTCTGGGGCTATAAATTAATATGTTTGCACAGATAGTTGCGTGCACCTCCCTGGTTTCGGCGATGCCCTTTAAGTCTGTTAAAATAATCACTCCTGGAAAAAAAACGTTAAAGCTGTGTTAAGAAAGCATCTCTTTCTTCTAGCATATGTATTTCAAACTTTTTGTATATTTTCACCTTAAACTAATACGTATTTTTATCATTTTTCCATTCGTTATTTTCCTTTAGTTTTTAACGTTTATGATTACGTGTAACCCCTGTAGAAACCCTACATGTGGTCTTCAAAATAAAATGGGAAACATTTTGTCTGTTTTATGCGTCTAACTTTTTGTTATTCAATTATTCTTTTAAATTTGCTAAAAATTTCCTGTCCTCCATGTCTTTTTGTAATGTTTGAAAATTTTGAGGACCACAATTAAGAAAACAAAAGGAAAGCAAAGAAAAAGTTCGCACTTCACAGTCATACGTTAGCAGTTCATCGACTTTTTGAGGCTTTGTGGGTCACGTTTAAGACATAATTATCTGCGAAACCCTATTCATCCCTTTTTAGCGATGCCAACAAGGGTAATTACAAACCTTTTGTATGATCAAATAAGACTGTCGTTAGCCGGGTATGGCTATTACTGTAGCACGGAAGTGAGATTGTGTTTTTCTTTATTTGGGTAGTGCAACGGCAATATACCATTTCAAAGTTTAATGCTACATCATAATCTTAAATAAAAAAAAGCTCCCAATGACTTTGCCCCTGTTGCCCTTAGTCTGACCATCGACCCATGACCCTGTGGACCTACGCTCTTCCCTAGTGGCGTCATCACGAGGGCCGTGGGTGTTATTGAGCTGAATCGACTTCCGTAACGGTTCGCACTCTGTCTGACATGATCATTATAAGGGAGATAGCACATTACCCTGACAGAACCCTTAGACAAATCGACGTATACCCTTAACCTTTATAGGAACCCTGCATCAACAGAAGATCTTTGTGGCTTTCTCAAGGGGGTTGCCACCCCCAAATTAGGCATTACACCCTTCCCTATACACCCCACCAAAAAATCCATTATTTGCAGCAGTTTCTAAAAATGTGCCAAAGATTATTGTATTTCGCAATCAAGCCACCTTACATCAACAAGAACAAGTTAAATGGGAGGAGTTGTCATCCCTTCACTTACAAAACAGTAGAACCGTAGCTTCAACAGAAGGCAAGAGGCAGTTCATGATACTGTACAAACGGAGCACCACGTGGCGAGCTCTGTAGGCCTGCATAGTTGCACCCGGTTGGCATCCTCTACTTCACCTACACACTGGTACCATCGACTGGTGGGTGTTTTGGGAGGGATGACATACTAGGCCTGACTTACGTGCAAAATGATGCTATCTTTGGCAAAGTTTTGAACTGATTTTTTGTAAAAAACTATTCAATGACTTTTCTCATGGAGGATGAGCTAAAGGCTAGAGGCGCTGCCGAAGAGAAGGGGGGAAACCCTTACTCTTTGAGAAGCTCCCGTCTATTGGAGACGGCTCATATGCAAAAAGGTACCATCTTTGAAAAAAAGGGAAAGCGTTCATGAATTGATTACAGGTCAAGAAATTCTGGGGTATTTACATTTTGGCTTTTTCAGTTGGGAAGGGGAAGTTGCCGGGAGGCACCTAGGGAGAGGGTGTACCCACTCTTTGATTTTTTTTAAGTTTCTTTCATCCCTTTGGTAATGCTTTGAACTAATGAAAGGTTCCGAGATGCTTCTTATTTATTATTTTTTATACTTATGCATGACACCGATACAAGTCTGGTACCCAGTACAAGCCGTAACCTAACTCCTCCCACTCCATGTCATGGCGTCATCGACTTCATTATTGAATTCTAACTTCCAATTGCGGTTACTCCCCATTGACCAAGGAATCGACTCCTCCACCAACCCCCTCCATTTGGCATTTACACCGTTCTTTCATACTTAACGTTACAGTGTCCAATGTAAGCATTTCTTACTTGAACATGTGTATATAATATTTCCACAAGCCAAGGTTTTTATTATAATGAATTGTCCGTTCCTGTAAACTCTGTGTGCCACAGAAATCTGTCTACTTGTATGAAAGACAAGTATTATCCATGGACATCAAATTCCCCACTTTGGCCACACATTGACTAGCAAACTTCAGGGTATATATGGAAATAATTCTTATTCTTTTTAATCAGCAGTATCGCCATCTCCTTGTTTACTTCTTATCATATCTCTAAATCTATGATATGTTTATGACAATACATCAAAAAGAATCTTAATAAAAGTATCGCTCTGGAACTCGGGTATGTTCCTCTGAAGGTAGTTCCCTGCCAGAATCGAAATCGTCCGCGTGTTGCAATGGTGAGTCGACATCCAAGGCTTGTGTGACACGCGAGTGGGGGAGCAATTAAATAAAGGCGAAAATTTTAGCTTTGCTCTTAACGTTTTACTACTTATATCAGGGAAATGGAAGCTTCGGAGATATGAGAGGGACGATGTGCCACACTGAATAAATTGCATCATGATTGCAACTTTTCAAAAAAATAGTTAAAACCTGGTCAAACCAAAAGGAAAACATGCCGATTTTTTTTTCATTAATGTATTATTCAATTGCAATTTACATCGTGTTTTCATCTTTTGTAAGCTATTACATTTCAAAATGCTCGTCCTAATTGGCCTATCGTGTGCCTCCGAACAAGAGAGTAGTCAAGTTCAAAACACAATCTATGTTCTTCTGGGAGTACAATCCCTTGCTGGGTAACACTCCTGGAAACCTTGTACAGTAACGCAAGAAATTTAAGTTAGACAGTTTCATTTCATTTATGTTGTGTTTACATTTTCTTCAACTCAGTAGATACTTTCCTCAAAAACTACTTTTCACACAAGGTCACTAGTGTAGTGTCCACTATTTTAATTTTTTTTTTTTTACAAACTGTTTTCTAGCTGTTCGATTATACTTTGCTTTTCAGTACCTGCATCTCTGAAGACCAGAAAATCAAAAAAGCAACGATTTTGTTCACAATATTTAGCCCACGGGATAATAATGCTTAGAACTACAAACGATACAAAAAATTACCCGTTATTTGTACCATTAGTGGCTGTGACCATTGTAATATAAAACGTTGCTCACAGGTTACAGATGTTTAAGCACTATCTAATGAATGACTTTTGTAAGAAGGGCAATATTGTTGAAATTGATCAGAGGTTTCCTGAATTTGTTGCTTGACACCGTTGATGATTTAGGAAATGAGACTGCCTGACGGTACACAATTTAAAGGAGCAACAACTTATACAGTCAGCAAAAGCCACTCAGACCTTTCGTTTTATTGATCTTTTCTACGATTCTTGTATAGGGTGTATTTTCATTTCACTGTACTTGAGGCGATAAGTACCCCCAGGAAGACTATTCCAATAAATACTCTTGTAATTAGCGGAACCTGCGTTTTAGAGTCCATTCAAATGGGAATCATAGCAATTGTCAAACCACCAGGCACCATGGTAATATGTAGCACAGTGATAACTGCTGTAAACATCATTGTCTCGGTCACGTGTACTAAAGGAATCGTTCCTGTGTCTACTAAGAGCGTCATTAGCTGAGTGAGAAAGAAACAGACAAGAATTAATATTCGTGAAGAATTAAGAAAATAAAACGTTGAAACTAAGCTTGTCTGAAAAATGGATACCTTTGAGAGACAACTGCTTGGTATCTCTTTGACATATCTTCCGAAGATGAATGCTCAGAATCACTTCGATATATCATTCGATATTTACACTTTTATTTAAAATAATTTAAATTACATAGAAATTCTTTTTTGATCCTATTGCACATTATTATGGCTAGTTAGCTACTTGGATTTGAATTTTTACAAACTAATTTGGGTCTGCATTTTGTTTGTGCAGCAAAACTTCTTGTACTGTGGACGTAATTTGCATCTCAACACTCATCAATAATGCATTCAGCTTTGTGCCAACTATACGGGTGTGATATTTAATACCAGTAGACGTATACTTTGTGTTCCTGATCTGAGAATGTAAACATAATAATTACTGACTACCGGCTTTTTATTCATTTCCAAAAGTCTGTTTTTATGTATAAATTTCATGGTTTGGTGTAAGTCCGATAGTGATAATAGCCTAAAGGGTGACCTAATATTGTCAAGTTAAATTTACCTGTAGCTGGAGGCATAGGTACACTGTTAAGTGAAGAACATTTTCTTAACTTATTGGTGGCATCAATAGTTGCAAACTGTTCCCGACAGTGATGTAACATCTTGCATTACTTTCTTGCTTAAAAGCGAAAAGTTCCTATTTTGTCTCAAAAAACTCAAGTTGTTCAAAATTTTTAATGAAACAAAACTTTTCCGAATGTTTGTCAAGAAAACCTCATCATTTTCGGTTTTCTCTAAACACAACCTCCTTTTTACTAACCGTCGGACTTTGGGAATATTCCCCCCAATTGGGAATGTGTCAGCCATAGAGAAGGTACTCCTCGTCTCCCAGTCGAGAATATCCTCTTTCCACCCCTAATTGATTCATAGTAGAAAATAGTTAAGGAGTCACTCAGAATTATGACTTAGAATTATGTTCTCATTTTTTAACGTAAAATAAGGAAGTTTTCACACAACTTATTGACTGTTATGTTCACGACATTGGCTAGTTCTGTCCTAAATGTTGTAACCACATATTTATGTCAATGAAAAATCTGCGGTATCATTGTTTGGAGCGTGTTTCCTTAAGGTACCTTGTGGTCAATGCAAAAGCATGTCAAAAGGATCTGCCAATAACGCAGAAATCAGATCATTACGGAAGCAATCGCATTCCAAATAACATTCAACCAACCATTTGAGCCAAATAATTAAAATCTATGAATTTCTGGTTTAGCTAGGATCAAAAACACCGTATATAAAGCCGTCAAGTTGTGTAAGCGACTCAGTTAAATGGCATGGTTAGTTTAAGTAATCCCACAAATCGTCTTAGCTTTAAAAGGAATCAAACATTTCGGTTAGTCTTAACGAATAAAAAGGCACCACGGGGAGTTTTTATTTTAAAACGACTTAGTCGTCTGAGACCAACTGATTAAAAGTTTAGTTGGAAGGTCAAAATATATGAAATTATTTTGTTGTCGGTTCCATCTGCTGCTTTTCACCACATTCTTTGATAACCACATTTAGTCGGAAACTTTCTATGTAATGGATTAACTTTTCAATCTAGATTAGAACTCATACATCTTTTCAACTGCTTTTAAATATTTCAAAGATTTGAAATCATTTAATTCCTTACTCTCGCGCGGTGGGAACGGCGCTAATTTGGGGGTAATATGTTACTAATGAATTCAATCAATAGCATTTACGAGCAGCTGTCGTGCAGATACCTTCTGATTTATAAAAATTGAAGGTGATTTGAGACCTAAAAGATCCGAATCTAAGCCCCTTTAGGGCAACTCCTAGCAAGTCCCCCACCGTCAGCCGGTATACCGCCCCCCCCCCTGCATATTGAACAACAGTTGATAAGAGTAGCTCTCCACTTCCCCAAATATTTGGATAATATCTTTTTAGCTCTAACACCAATTTGAAGAAATATAAGTCCCTGAATTTCAGATAACAGTAAATTTCTGAAAGAATTAGAATTTAAGAGGCATCTGTGAAAGGTCTCCTATTCTCTTTCAAAATCTACACAAAGTCAATTAAAGCAACCACGAAGAGCCTTTCCGTCTTTATTAAATCGGCAAGGAAACGACCATTATTAAAATGATACTGATAAAGTAGGTAGAAAATCTTACTTGCTGTGCTAGACGAGTCGTAGTCTCCAAGGCCAACTAATCTATACTTGCTGCCTTCGTCACTTATGCGGAAGAGGTTATATTTTGCAAAGTATGGTTGTCCATTGACGTTTTGTAAGTCAATACGTAGCTCGTAATTTTTCTGATTTGTCAGATAAGATATTTTATCATTCCCGAGCCAAAAATCACCTCGAAGAAAGCCAAAACCTTTCTTGTATTTGTTCCAGTAGCGATAGAAGTCAACAGATCCGTCTACGCGACGCTGGAAAACCTAATATAAGCATGCCAAAGAAAATACCAGATTTCATAAAGCGTAGTTTATTCATTATGTACAGACTACTGCAAGACAGATGTAAGGAAGTAGATATGACTGCGCGTTTCTGTTGAAAAACAGAATACACAGAGGATAAACATTTTAATATAAGCGATAATATTCCTTTACAGGACTTTGAGATAAACATTGCAGGCATACAAAGATGAGCAGTGCCAACAGGTTTCCACAAGGTTTCCAATAACAATTTCCTTGTGAATTGATATGACCTAGATCTACATTGCCATGAATGATGATTTTTCATGAAAAGCACTTGTATTTATAATTTCTTTACTGTAAAAGTCAGACATGTAAACATGAGAGTAACCCATTCTTTCATGCAAACGATGTCGTCAACCAACTAACGAATGCAGTACATACCGTCCAGACTCCACCATCTATGTTGTTTTTGCAGTAAAACGTTTGTAGAAAAACTGTTCCACAATGTAATACTTACCGTCCAATCTCCGCCGTCTATACTGTTGTTGCAGTAAACTTCAAACGGCTCAGGAGAACCTTCAGGCTTAATCAAATAAATACCATCTGCAGATTGTTCTTCACATTGTTCGTAGGCTTCTTTTCAATCTCTCGGATATTCAGGTTGTTGGTAGAAGAAGTAAGAAGAACGTTGAATGAAATGAAACATGAGAAAAGCAATGTTCTTAACTTCATCCATTTCATGTTCAAGAACAGATCAACGCAAAAAACAGTCAGTTGCAAAGATTGTATAAAAAATGCTGACAATAAATCTTCAGGCTTGGTGATGTTATTAGAAAAATAACTTTTAAAGCCGTTAAAAGATAAAGTGATCGAAGTAAAGAAGTTTTCTGCACAGCTTAGAAGCTAGCTTGTAACACTATTGGCATTATTTAAGTGAAAACTTGATTACCTAAATCAAAGTCACTATCTGAGTGCAGTTGCGACACACGGCACTTTTTCTCCGTCTTGACGCTGCTAAGGATAAGTTTTCCATGTGTATGATTATGAACAACAACTACACAAGTACCGACCTGCAAAGGTTGCATGCGCATACAGCGCCATAACTTTATATCCTTTATAGACATTTTAGCACTGCCTTGCTTCACGGTAAACTTTAGTAGATACTGTCATTATACTCTACTACACACCATGGACACGCTTCCATCGTACATAATTGAATCAATTTATAGCACACCGTTGCGTATCGTCCGACGTAAGCAACTTCCCTTCACTCCAGCTGTATTAACTATGACCTAACACTCACAAGAAACTTGCAATGTACACAGGTGAAGTAGGAACAGAACCCACAGCTAAGCACCAGGCGTACAGTCAATAAGCGTGAGAATAGCTTAAATAAACTGTTCAGGTGGTGAGAGTAAGCGAAACAAAGACAGAATAATGTCTCCTAATGTGACAGAAAAGTGACTGGTATGTTCCACTGAGCCTCGATCACTGTCCAACACATGAGCTCAACGTCACCAAAAGTATGCTATATAAATTGAAAACAGTGTAAAATATACTGATAAGTCACAAAAAAGGTTGTGTCTCTTTTCAGGAGAATTGAGAGTGTAGTATTTTGTTGGGTTATTTTCAACAACTGGGGAACATATCTGGAGGTCACGAATAAGTGTACACAAATCCCTGCTTTAGAACGCCGTGTACTATTCTTGCTATAAGAGTATCTCAAAGACGCGTGATACTTACTTTCTGTGCTTCTTTTTCCTCGGGGCGTCACCTCATCTTCACGCAAATTCTGAATGTGAGGAAAAAATTAAGTGAATTTAGCCTTCAAAAAAAAATACAAAATATCCGTTAAGTGTACATCTTTCATTTTTCTTTTTGCAAATAACATCAAAACATATTTTTAACTTAAATATCGCCAATGTTTACAAACAAAAAGTTGACAGAGGAACAAAGCAAATTATAGCAAAGTAGTCTAGAGTGTCCATACGCAATATAAGCCTGAATCAAACCACACAGTAGCTTCAATTAGACAGCATAACAGTCTGTTTACTTTGTCTATAAGGTGTTTTATCTTATGCTACAAAGTTATAAATAAGACTTTAGTTGGAACATGTATCCGCTTGGAATAGAAAACATATGGCTCTTTTGTGACTTAAGGTTATTGGTTTATAAGCGCTTAATGACAAGACGTATACTCTAAAAACGTTCTAGCCAAATTGATCCTTAAACAAATTAAAGGGACACATAACCGAAGACAGACAAAATATTTGACTAGTGTAGGTTCAAAATGACCATTTTTTTAAATGAACCAAGTGTAGACAAACAGTTAACCATATTTTGGTACAGGGCATATTTGAATGTATTCGGTTAAAATCTGAACCCGACGTTTTTAGAGTGTAAGGTCAACTAAATCAGTCCCTTTCTTGTGCTTCTCGTCCCGTATTTTAAAATGTTTACTGTTGGTCAAAAAGTTCTAGGAGCAATTTGAAAATTTTGGAACATACACCCCTGGCCGTTACTTTAAAGAACCAACCCTTTACCTCTCATAAACAATAAAGGGCATGCTATAAAACATAATAGTACATAAAAAGCAAGTGAACGTAATGAATAAATCAAAATTAAATATGTTATAGGTAGAATTGGTGTTTTGTTTTATAGAGCCAATATGGCTGAAAACATGCATTTCGAACTTACGTCGAGGTATTTTAAAAGTTTACATGTAATGTTTAAAACTCGATAAAGTTATCGCAAAGTTACCGAAAAAGAAAAACATGGCAAATTTAAAAATGGTGGGGTCCTTTGTATTTTCATACACCTTATTTAATTAGATTTGTCGTCTAACTCAAATTTCATTTAGCTTATATTTTCACATCTAAGATTATAGACGCCTATGTGGGTGCAAATGATATTGTTTAGTAAATGTTTTCAATATTTTCTTCAAATTTAAACCACTCAAACCAGAACCATTTAAAAGTTTTCAAAATGGTGATCATCGTTAGGCGCTTTTATTAAATATTCAACAGATAAAATATGATTCAATAGAGGGTATGATCAGCGGCGGATGTTTTAAGTTTTTGAATGAAATATTCAAAAAGGATAAACCAAACAGTGATATAAGAAACAGGGCTACATTTAACGGTAGTTTTCGTTAATCAGGGAAAAATGTGAATAGCCGAGATGCACCTTAAATTTTCAGTTTAAAGAAAAAGCATTGAAAATACCAGTAAATACACATGTTAATGGAAGAATAAAGAAATTAAAAACAAAAAGGAAGCATTCAATCAGAACAAGTTTTGATGGTACAGGCAAGTGACTAGGATTAACATGCTGCTCAATTAGTGAATTCTACAATCAAAGACTCTCTTCCTCTCTCCCAAGAACTGACAAAACCCGCTGCGCCACTATTCAACAAATGGATGGACTTCTCTCACAGGCGGATTAAGATGTAGGTAAACTATGTCATGGACTTTGGTTTGGGCCTTAAGTGGTGTAAAATAAATCCTGTGTTTATTACACCGATCATCATGGCAACACTTGACTAACGTATCCTGCTTTCAGATATGTTTGTAATGCGAGGAAAAGCCTTCCCTTTTATCGAACTTTGTACCTTTTCTTATAATGTATGATATAAAAATGCAAATTAACGACGAGACAGCGTTACTCGAGAATAGAGAATATTTCAATTTACAAAATATGACGTTTTTCGAGCTTCTCATCCCTACCGGCCACGGGCACACAGCACATTCATCCTTTACTACCCTCAGCTTAACCCAAAAGTAGTGGTGGGAGATATTCCCACTAAGAAAGAGTTGATTAGGACTTTAAGTACCATCCCTACTCTTGATATGTAGGTAACACGTTTCTTGTTGTGGTAATGTAGCCCTGTAAGATCATAGAGCTCGTAAAGGTGGAAAAACAACAATCTGTAAACTTCTGAGGTTATTATGTTCGAATATTCCAATGATAAATTTTGTCATTAAGCTTCTACAGAGGGTTGTTATCCGGGATTAGTATAAGATAACGAAACTTGAAGGCAATTTTACCCTAACGTCTTAATCCCAAACACTTTACTCTCGTTTTCACTGTATCTTTCAAGTTCAATTTAAAGCATTAGAATCGCACTTCAGAGCTCATTTTTCTTCAATTTCGTAACATTAAGTAGGAACTAAACTCCAAACTTCAAATTTTGCTCAGTTTTGTTATGAGGATGGATCCGGAAAGGTGTTAACTTAACTAATAAACACTTTTTCAGCGTGCATTACTTCTTAAGTATTGTTATCAAAGGATTGTTGGTTTCCCTTGACGAGAATACCAATGCCGTAAGACATACACATTATACAAATTCTATCGGTAATAAACATGTTACGCACCACAAAGTCGCCCTGAACACTCAAGGCTAAATGCAATTACTTATGACCCACTTCGGAAGATTCTTCACTGCACATGGCAAGCCAAGAAAGGGTAACTCTCATACGCTAGTATCCAAAAGCTAATTTCCAGTTTTATAAACTAGTGAGAGAGAACAAAACAACAAACTTCAGACAGAAACATATCCTATGGAAGAGAAGGCTAGGGCTTAAGCTAAAGCTAACATGAAATATCATTATGTTCAAGAAAAAGAATGATAAAGCTGTCTTTTTGCAGAGGGTGGCAAACAGTTATTTACACTGAAAAATCAAAAATTTGTAACAGAAGGTTGTACTACAAAAGTAAATTATTGATTATTGTCACATTTTGCTTTTAAAGCTCCTTTTTAAGTGAGATATCTTTTTAGGAATCCTCAAAATAGTTTCTCTGTTTTTCTTCTCAACGCGGGTAAACGTAGTTGTTTCACGTCCAAACAAATATGCTAAGAAAAAATTGTTTACATAGCTAGAACTTGCAAATGCAAATTCCAACTCAATTCTTTGACAATGTTTCCTAGTTGGCCGCTGTTGCTATTTTCTTTTTTGACAATATGGTGGCATAGACATTTATTTTCATAGTGCTTTCCTTTTAAACACAAACATTGAAGTGGTTAGCAAGCTTTCATACATTGTAAGAAACGAAAACTTTACATTTTAGGTCATTGATTGACAGCACATTCAACAAATCTGTTTATTTCTGTTAAACGACGGCGAGACGCGTGTCTCCAGTGAAGAGATATCTGGATCAATGTATCATTTGAAAAGTTAAACTAATATTGAGTGATCGATAACTTGACTAAAGAGTAAGTCTTAGATTTAGAAGAAAGATTCTGTTTCACTTGTTATCTTTACTGCATTTCAGTAATACGAAAGAAGTGTATTGTAAACATCACCACTTTTAACAATGTTTAATAGGCATTCAAGGATCTGTTCAGTATATTCTGTACTTTGCAATTCAAGAAGGACTGCGGAGCTACTAGTAGAGGGAGTTGTTTTATTATTAACATTCAAAGTAAGTGAAATTAAAAACGAAAGTTATGTCAAAACAGTACAAAAATGTTTGATACAGTTTTATATATGTATATATAAATATATATATATATATATTATA
>WURT03067193.1:0-13603 GCA_009936505.3 Holothuria glaberrima
CAAATACCTCGTATGATTCAATTTTCTCTCCTTGTTACCATGGTAGTCCCAAGCGGGATGAATAAACAGTAGGTCGATATATATATATATATATATATATATAACGGGATAACCTTAGGAGATCCTCCAATTTGGTAAGAGTGAAAGAATTGATGATTAGTTTAAACTTTCAAACTTTACCAAAGAAAGAAAGAAGAAACATGCTAGCCTCAATAGGTACACTTATGTGTGATATGCTTGTTTTCTATGTCATTTAAGAGACTCCGTACTTCTTTCGTGCGTTCTACGTCCACGGGCCTTATCGGTTCATGAACCTGTATGATTGTTTAAGTTGTTAGGCTGTTGTATGTGTGTGTTGTCACATACCACGGGATCATCATGCCGTAACGGCATTAAAAGCTGTGGCATTATTATGTTGCATATTTATCATTTAAAGTCTGTAGCAAGCAAACTGCAGTGACTGTAATGGGGACATGATCTTAATACCACTCAACCAATTCTGCAATTTTGATCTTCATTTAGTTGTAGGTTAAGCTTGCAGCTTAGCAAAATCATTCTTAGGTTTACAGCATCGGGTCAAGGTAAATTTAGAGGAAGACAGTATCCTGTAGGTAACGTACTGGACCATCATCATTTCACCCCGTCATGACCCCACCATTCTGTGGTCATCCCGGCAGTTAACCTGCGTAGCAGGAAGCAGTCACTACCTATGGTGAATCAAATGCTAGTTGTACGTGTTTGCGAATAGCCTCCTACAAAGGTCATTGGCAAACAGAACTTAACCACGGGAAATACAGTAACCATGTCAATGAAGGACAGCGTTGCATTCCCAACTCACCTGCAAATTCTAACTTGTACAGCTAGATGCACCACTATGGGACACTCCTTGTTGTAGACACATTCATTATTGGCCGTACCATTAGTGTGTAAATGTTCCCATATTAACTTTAAAGTTGAATCTAATACCCGTTTCACAATTAAATTTCCGCTTATTTGCAGTGTCGTTTCCGGAATTTACGAAGTGAGGGGAAAGCGCGGGAAACAACGTTCCGCTGGAGGGCACATTAAACTAAAGACTGAGCATCGCTGAAGGTGTCGGAGTGACGTATAGCGCTCCTCTGTGGGCAGGTGGACGTTGGGACCCAGGATTTCACAGAAGGGCCCCTGGCTGGTTGAGTCCAGGGACGACCCTCTATGGGGGTCTAAGGGCGAAGACCCCGGGAGATCTAGGGTATTTACATAGTGGTACTGAAGTATTTGACTGTCAATGTCATTTTGGAGGTATCAACACTTTATGATCCCTGTTGTGGTGCTTGGCTCCACCTCGGCTAGGATTCATTAGAGCAAAGTCCCCCTCACAAATTTCAAAGCACCGATATTTAAAATAAATGGGCATTTGCCTGTGAGAGTGCAGCTATTAAATTATCCTCATATTTACCAGATACACGTAAAAAAGGGCAGTGAAGAACGTATTTTTTTTTACAGTTTTCGAAAATAAAATCTGTCTTAAAGATCATCGATGTGGAAATCGTATTGAAGGCAGAGGTTTCACGATTCCATAGACGTTGAAACGGTTACTGTGGATTATACCTCTTTATAAGGCAGTCCTTCACGTAGTTCAACAAATACATGCGCACGAAGTGCGTCGCAAAATTGTAGTTTTGAAGACATTTGTGCAATTTTAGCCGCATGGTTGACAGATAAAGTGATAGTGTATCCTCGTGTTTATATCGATATGTGTGTTTGTCCACAATTTCTATGAATACACAATACACGGGGCACAGCCAACGTTGGGGGCACGTCCCCTCCTGGCCCCTCTTGGCGACGCCACTGCTATTTTGCCTTTGTGTGTGAAATTTCAAAAAAATACAATCACATAGTTATACGAATGGTTTACATCACAGATAGGCCTACACCAAGCATTTGTGGAATTCCTAGATACATGTTTCAGTTTCTGTTATCTTCGGAAGCTTCAATCTATTCCAGAATCCTATAAAATCAAACGCCTCCACGTAGATTCTTGTTCACTGTTTACGTGGGGCTGTTTATTGTACCAACGCATTGAAACGAACCAAAAATTCCCCTATCTTTTTAAATCTCAGTATGGTTTTGTTATCATTTCTAAGCTATTATCTCCAAGATCATATTGAAAATTGACATTTTTTGACAAAGAAAGATACAATAACATGTAATACCTTTGAATGAGTTTTCATTACGGTCCAGACAAGAATAATCTTGGTCTATTAACAGGCCAAGCTCGTTGGAGCCAGTAGTACTGAAGTCACACAGCAGCACAGATTCTCAAAGATTATTTGACTGTAACCAATTGAACACGGGAGATGGTGCGTGCATAGGGTGGTAAACTGGTCGACCAATTAGGGAAATAAGAGACCCACTCTATAAGTAGAACTCTGTGGAGGCCATTACCGCAGCATTTATTGTTCAGTTTTTTTGTCAAGATTGATAAATTCCTACGTTGTAATGATATTGTAAGCGTTACGATGGCCTGGCTTCACCCATGGAGATGCCGTATATCGCGTTGCAGAGTTCCACAGGGTGCGCAAACAACCAGAAACTATGGAAATTAAAGAAGTGATCACCGGATGTCTCAATTGAACATTCGAACAACACTTATTTGTACTGAGAAATCCGTTCGGAGAGGAAGTCACATGACTAGTGACGTTGCTTACGAAAGATGACGTTGTCGAAATAGTTATTTTCTTTCATTAAATAAGACATTTAACATGATTATTTTCGGCCTATTTTCGGCCTTTAAATCCTTGTAGAGAAACACAATTTTATCGCACTTATAAAAGCTTCCTAATAGGCTAATCTGTTTCATAACTTCAATACCAAAACGGCAAGTTACGAGTTTGTTACGTAGGTTGGTTTCTCCAGACATGTAGGCTAACACAAATTTGTCAAGGGTTTCTCTCTATAGGATCACTGCCGATAGCCTTTAATTCCAGTACATAAATCAAATATACTTATTTTTTGAACCTCTGGTTTTAAGCCTTTGTTATCTAATCCCTTCATCAAAACGTTCTAAATAGAAGCCTCTTAAAATTCGGAAAGGGGTTGGAGGATAGAGGACATAAAAAGAGGGAAGAGAAAGTGGCAATGGGAAGGAGCTCTAATTCATTAGGTTATGCTTTACAGTGCAACCTTGAAGAGGGAGGGGGCTATTTTACGACACAAGGCAATGTGGAGGTTCCGTTTGGCAGTTTGGTTAGGTAACAAACATACAACTTTACTTCCGAGTGGCCAAAGAGTTCACAATTTCCTTTTCCTTGAAAGCATCCTTAGGATGAGGAACCCTCTGATTTTTTTTTTGAATAAAAGAAAACTCCGCGATGTCTTGACTCAGTTGGATGTTCTTTTAGATACCGGACCTGACAAAGGGAAAGGAGCCCAAGGGAAATACCTCACCGAAAATTTTGATTACGTCCCCAAGCTATTTCACAAGCAATAACAGTTCAGTAACAAACCCTGTGATAAATACATGCAAGTGCTGTTCTCGACATAAGTCCTACCCATCCGAACACGACCAGCTGCCCATTGGCCCGAAATGAACCCCAAAGATCCGAATCTTCCGATGGCTAGGTTTCATGAATCAAAATTTGAAATTATCACTTTATATTCCGCTGAATGAACTGGCTATAGTTGCACGTTTTGTGGAAACATTACTACTGGATGAGTGGTATAGCTAGGCTACCGCAATATCATCGGACTAATCGATTTATAAAAATTTACAAACCAGCCTCACGCATTGATTTTTGATTTCACAGTCTCAAATGGGTTAATAATAAATCACTATTTTAATTAAGATGGCGGAAACGGACGCTTCTACTTCTAAATATTACAGACAAAAGGGAAAATTCCCTATACCTGTATTGTCATGTTTCGTAAAACTTTCTTTTTGTATGTAATTAGAGGAAATTAAAATTGACGTTATTTTTTATAGCTAATTAGCCTAATGACGAAAACCCAGTGTATGGCACGAGGCATGATAGCACACAAACTGTCAAGAGGCAAAGGATAAAAAATTTCGCCAATTTTTCACCGAGTTTGTGTGCGTGTGAGTGACCATTTCACACAAAATAACTCGTGGGGCATGGGGGCACTCATGGTTTGAGTGAACTTCCCTCTTTCTCCTTTGGGAACCGTAGTTTGATATCATAAACGCCATTGGGCCTGACAATAAATCTGGTGTTTTGGCCCTCAGAACACAAGATCTATTGTTTAAATCGCACCGTCTACCAGACTTCGCCCGTTTATTATAAAATCTAAGCTTTTTGAACTAACCACGAAAACATCTCCTTCCCTAAACCTTGCTTTCTGATAATCTATTCCTGTTCTGACAGGAAAGTTAAAGATTTTTTTCATATTTGTTTTGTAAATATCAGTATTGATTAAGTGAAATAATCATTACTTGAATGGAAGCGCAATCAAAATTATTTCTGTAAATGTACCACGAAATCACCCTAAATTGTTTTTATAAACTGCGTATAAGTCAATTAAAACAACACGAAACTGTTCACTTTCATCAGTGATTTGAACATGAAGCTTCTGACTTAGAGTGCTATTGGCCCATAGCTCGCCCACAGGGCCTCGAAGCTCCCAGAAGTTAGTAGCCCAGGGGAGACAGGGGAAGACCTCTTAAAATTTTAGCCCCTTGAAAATTTCAAGTTAACATAATTTAACACATTTGTACACATCTCACCCCCCCCCCCCGAAAATATATCCCCAAGGAAACCATATCGCCCTGAATACCTTATCTTGGGCCTGCGCTCATTTTTGAAATTCTTTTTTAAAAGCGGTTCCTTATCGTTTCGTAGCGAAAGTAATTTCAATCTAGGATACCACGAAAAAGGCCCAGATTTGATCCTGTAAATAAGACCAGCCCTTTAACAATTAGGACTAATATTTTTCTTATTGAATTCTCCTACAATCCATAAAAATCAACAAAAGAAGAGTAAAAATAAGTTTACACCTTCAATGTGATTTAACAATTTACAATCTTGTGAAAAGTTGCTTCCCTATACATATACGTCATATAATAATTTATTAAGTAATTTCCGATTATAAATCTCTTTTAAATCTTTATACAAGTTCCATCCGAATTTCCCATGTGCATTAATTGTTAAATACGATTGGGATTATTGTGGTTAAAGCCACGTCATACCCTAATATCAACTGCACGCACCTTTGATGGTTATTTTGTTAAGGTCACTTGTCCAAAAATTCACTTAAATTGTATCCTTCAATGTTTCCACGCCTTTAAATGTTTTATTTTCAATGTTCAAATTACCCCTTACCTACTTTAAAAATATCCTTCTCGTACGGAAGTGTACATTTATGGCCATCCTCTGCCTATCCTCTCTGCCTATTAAAATTGTCGGATTTCGAGTCATTGGTGAAGAAAATTACTTTCATTGTACCCAAACGCCGAAAGCTACTCAAGGGTAAAAGCTGATGTATGCTAAATGTCACGTAATTTACCGTCAGCTACTGAAAGAAAAAATATAAACACCGTCGTGTTGAAGGGAGAATTCCCTATGACGTAAGACAACGTGGGCGTCTACACCGAAATAAGTCACTCAATTTCATCCCCATGAAAAAGATTTGCAACATAAATGAAGATTAATAAAACACCTTAATCATTAAGAGAGGTGAAATCAAGTTTGGAGCAAAATATTCACATTTAGAACTTAAAAGATCTAGTTGGAATGTTCTCGATTTACTGTCTTGCTGTAGGCTATAGAAAAGTCAAACAATCGGAACTGACAAATGTGAGGTAATCTCCTCTTGTGGACAATGGTGGAGAAATTCACCCAAATTACCATCATTTACTTCAAAATTCGGTTACTATCCACACCTTGTACGTGCCGATGAGTCAACGCGACACTCATAGAGAATAAGTGCACTTATTACGGTTTTGTTGACCGTATTTGTAATCCTTCAATTCTATTCACCGTTAAATGAAATGGAGGCCACCGGTTATTTGTGAAAACCTCTCTGATTGGCCGAAAGTAGCCCAGGGCATATGTGTACATTGGCGGGGAATTTGTACACACGCTTTGTTGGTTCACAACGAGTGGAGTCTTCCTTAAATCGTGTACACAGACTCTGAAGATGAAAAAGACCGGCCTAGTTTAATCTTTTCTAGCGGTTGATAGACACGAGCAATTACAGCTCGCCAGTCCCGAAGCCAAACTCATTTTTAAAGTGTACTCGTAAAAAGTACGAAAAGTATGTATATGTGCGGTAACAAAGGAATGCACGCCCGGAGCTTTGTAATACTTATACTCTCTCGCACAGCGCCGAAGTGTATTGGCCCCCAATTTTCTCCCATCCGGGTCTTTCATATATTTATGAAAAAAGGCACACGTGGAGCAAAGGACGTCATGGAGTTAAATGTATTGTCGCACAGTTTAATAATCATGTATGACAACTACCACGTGTGTGTGTGCTGATCATAAATTGAAATTACGTTGGCTTTAAGGACAACGAAAACCTTTAACACTTTTGCGTAAATACTAAGAATCTCGTATCAAGGTGATAGGGTTAGATCAGGGAGTTGCACTCCCTGGTTAGATCATGGTGTGTAAGTCCAGGGAGTTGCTAGCAACTCCCTGGTAAGTCACACGGCTCAACAACTTAAAATCACAATGTTCTCTTCCTTCATGCCTGTTTCTGTGGGTGCATATGTCTGGATCAATTGGCATTGAGATAAATGGCACCACATTGGCACGCATTGGCACGCATTTTTTTTATATAAAAGGCACTTCCATACGGTACAAATCGGTACTGTGCTGTTCATATTTGAATATGTAGGTCCAGTAAAGGGATGAAGTTCCACTATCTTTTCTCCATTAGGTGTAAATGCGGTACGTGACGTTATTTATAGATGGTATACAAAATGACAAAACCGTGCACGCACGGGCTGTAGCTTTAGTTCATGGCCCGGACAATCATTCCTATCACATCATTGGGGCTTACGATCAGTTGTTTCCACTAGCACCCGTTGAGGCAGCATGTGAAAGACCGTAATGATAACTTTATTTCATATTTTACGGTCCCAGGTTAAATATATTTACCGGCAGGAAGTAAGGATATGTGACAGGGTCTAAGTTTGTGATGTAAGTTATAATATATCTATGTTCCGAAACCCGTTCCTGTTATATGCTCACCCTAACCTAACCCTAGCATAACACTGGCCTTTATTTATAGACTTACAGAATATAAAGACGTTGGAACAGAGCGCATTTCTGGTGCTGTTAGTTGGGTAGATGATCTAGTCAAAGGACCCTAGCAATGTACTTTGGTGTAATTGTTGGTGACCTTCACGGAGAAATTCTCTGCCGATCAGATATGGATCACGTCAATTACTACTGCATTATTATAAAACACTCGTCATCTCAAATTTCAGTAAAACTACTTAATATAAAACCTTTTTTATTAAAAATAACGATTCTTGGAGGTGTCAAATTTGACTCGTGATAGACGTTGTTTCAGTGTATGAAGGTATGCCATGTGACGTCACACCATTGGGAATGCCTGGCAGTGAAAGGTAAAACACACGCGCAGTAAGCTTATTTACAGAAAACGCGCACGGCATAACCATAGATACTAGTGTGACACAATGGACGCTTGCCCGATAAAATGTCTAACAACCAAAGAGACGCGCGATCACGTGACGTCAGTTAAATACCTTTATATGCACAATATGATAGTCACGAGATATCGTTATATACCCTATAGTTAGCATGCATATTACTCTATAACCATTGAAATGATCATAAGAACCCGGTCTGGTATATGGAGTAGGAATAATCGTTCCATGTACATGGACTTACGGTGGGGCACCTGTTCAACACCGCATTACCGACTGATGGGGGGGGGGGGAGGAGAACTTACTCACCATTGCAACTTTTGCAAAATTGACTTATCCCACTTCATACACACATGCGCATTGCGTGAGAATTATCATTTGACCAGAATAATAACCATAGAGCTACATCAGTATTAGAAGGTCCCTCTCGAATCAGTAGCTGTTAGAGGCCTCGTGTTGGGCAATTACGCCCAAATTTCCAAATTTCATATTACATCCCCATATAACTTCCGCCCCACGATGGATGGATCCCATCGTCAATATCCCTCCAACCTTGGCAATCTTTATTGACAAACATAATACAAATAAATAAATGTAAAATGTGTTCTGTGATTCATAGTCACGTTTCACTAGAACATATGAAACTCCCACCCCACCCCTCTCCCTTGGGGAACCCTCTCCCTTAACCCCACTGTTACCTTTGATCTGACTTTGAATACAAAATACCAAATACCCTTTTCCTTTAAACTATACCGCTAAAACTGTTTTCAAAACATAAAAACACACATATGCCGAAAAAGTAAAAAGGGTGTAAGCCGTCACCTTAAACTTCCTTTGAAACATCAATAAATTTTACAAGTATCATTCATATCCTGCACATGTACATCAAGCCCGTGCCCAAGGGAATTGGTGGGCACGTGGCAGTTCACCCTGAAAAAGTTTTACCCTCCCCCCCCGCCAGAAAATTTAAAACAGTACCACTGCCTTATCGTATTTTAGTTTATCACGCCCTCTAGAAAATATTTAATTATTTCCCCACTCCCTAGCTATCAGCCCCCTCCTCAGTTCCTTGCCTAACTACGGGCCTGATGTAACCTCTAAAATATTTCAAAACGTAAACTATGAATATTAGAGGCATAAATCAATGAATCGTTATGCATAAATTTAAATATTCCTTACAAATTATGTTATCACATGATTAAAAGCAGCCACACATGAATTAAAGTAGAGTGGGGTATATTAATTGAAAATAAGGTACTACATTTGCCCTCTACGGTATGAGTCAGCCAGACTTTACCTTGAGGTAGACGTGCCCCAATCGTGTATAACAGTCACCATCATCAAACAAATGGTGACAATCGGATTAAAGACGTTTCCAAGTGGTAAATATAGGCAGAGTTGACATTTCTATTCGAATAATCACAACGATTTATGAGATTTCGAAGTTTATGAATACTTGGTCGTCAATTTACCAATAGGCCTTTATGGATTGTTCGGTTGGAAAACTGGCCAAGAGCTCATTTTTAAAATTGAAAAAAATATCTCTGGAAAAGTGTAAACGTTTCATATTTTGAGTTATTCTTATATTCGAGGAAATAACTGGCCAAGTAAAAGTAAGCAATAGATGGAAAAGAAAATTTGTAATACGATTTTCATAGAAATTCTTGGGATGGGTAAAATAAAAAGAAGGTATAGGCCTACAAATCAATTAGTTTTTAGAATTTTAATACTTTTGGAAGTCAAGTTGCTGCTAAACTTACCCCAAAAGTATGCGACCGTCTTGGAAAGTTGCAATCCTTTAGCCGTGTGGTCCAACGTAGAAAGTGTAAAAAGTAAAGAAAATCGCCGCCTCCACGAAGGAATGGTGCTTTTTAGCAAGAAAAGAGCAGTAACAAAAAGAGAAACCGTAGAAGTCGTAAAACAAGATTTTTTGTCTGTTTCTTGTGTGGCCACTAAGCTTAGAACCTCGTTACTTTTATACACTCAGCAAACACTTCGGCATTCCACCAAAAAACTGATAAAAATTGAAACTGTATATAAACAGAGTGGGCACCGCTTCTACCCTCGGGGCTGTTTGCTCGAACACTGGTTTACAAATCATTGCTAAGCGAACTTTTCTTCTCTTTTTACTGTGCTGTCTGCACTTACATTGACTGCCCCGCCAACTGTGACTGTGAAAAACACAATTGGTGGCGACACGAGGAAGTCCTCCTGTCTATGAACGGGCGCCAGTAGTAAGTGTTACAGATCTATGCTTCTAAATGACGGAGAAAACAATTGTTGTCGTTACAAACGCCAATCACCCTGCGTATTTCTCGGGGGATTCAATAGTGTGTAAGGAAGCTCGTAATGACCGTTCAAGGACTTTTTTTGAGACAAAGTCATAACTCGTTGCACAGGAATGCATTGTTACACTAAGAAAAAAAACTTTAAATCATGGGAGACTTTTCAAGGAATTGATTGAAATGCTGTAAATTGTCCACAATCCAAAATATATACTTGGAACGTCTCGTTCTGTTTTGATTTCTAGTCAAAGTTCCACAAGGTGCTAACGGGGTGCTAATAATTTTGACACCTGGATGCCGTGCGAAGTACTAAATGTTGAATTTCGGACAAAATGGTAAGCCCACTCTATATTTAGGATCGGTGCGTTAGGAAGAGAAGACCCTCAAAGTAAAGGGACCTTGAGTAGAGAAAAGGCCAAAACAAACTTTTATTGTCCACAAGATCAATACTTCAGCAGAAAGTGAAAATAAAATATTTATAAACGTTTCAGTCTATTCAAACGATTCACAACCTTTTTCCTAAGGTTGTGCACCAAGTACGGATGCAGTGATGTCGGGAGCCGGTTGCGTGCTGCCCAAAAAATCTGTACAAAAGGTATGCCATCGTGAATGTAAACACAAATCTGAACAGACCTTTAAGTGGCATACATTTAAATGAATGACACAGTGTGGATAAAAGTCATAGAATAGTTCTACGATTTTAGCTCGCCACATTTCTGTTTGCTTATGCAATTAACAAAACACCATCGGTTCTTAAGCGAACAAACGATGACTGCGATGGAGCGTTTATCTTTGTGAACGCAATAAAGGCCAATTTTTATCATTTTGTGTTTTTAAAATGTTGAGCAAACAGTATTTAAATAATAGGCTATTTTAATTCAACTGTGAAAATATAAGTGGTTTACCCATATTGACGTCAAGCTGTATACCGGGTTAAAGTGAGTCAAAGACTGAAATTTCGTCAATTTCGGTTGGAACCACAAAAGGATATTTAATGGAAGCATAAAGATCTATAAATATTTAGCCTAAGTTAGGTTCAATCCTAAGCCTGCAAAGCGACCAGGGGCGTAGCCAGTATATAGCACTGTAAGCCCGGGCCTACACTTTTTGGCCAAGTTATCCCTTTTTAAAAAAAACACCCATAATTCAAATCCATCAGCTTGCTGGACGAGTTTAAGAGTCTAGACAGGAAAAACTATTGAAATGAACGTAGCAAGAATATGGCTAAATTAGGTAACTTTTTCTTATGTCATGTAGGCTGTCATTTCTATCGCCTACCGTTTCATTCAACACTCTACCCGCCGAAAAATACTAGGATCCGATATTGTCAGTTTTTTAAAAGCTACACCCGGTTTGTCTGATTTTGATGGGTCTACACCCCAGACTAAAACACCCAACACATAATTCAAATTACAATTTGCGTCTTGCGGCGGGAATATGGGCAACGATTAATTGAATTGAATAAGTCAGTTCGAAGATACCTTCTGTGCATACTCTGGTGACCTTTTTGTTTAGGACAACAATGGAGATGTGTTGGTAGCTCCATGGTTGTATCAAAGACAATTACTGGCTATGGTTGTATCAAAAACATTTCTGGCCTATCTTTGTATCTACAAGTATCAGAAGTTGTGTTAAAGTAAGACTACTCTGTACATGTACCTTGCTAATTTTAAGTACATTATGTAGTATTGAATTACGTATTTTAACTCGTTTGTTTTTTGGGTTTAAAAAAGGGCGTAGGAAGCGGGGGCCGTAGGGGGATCCAGCCCCCAGAGAATTTTCTAGGGGCGGAAGTATGCTTCATCCCCCACTTTCCAAGGACAAAAACCCCTTATTTGTCTTTTCTGTTGAAAATGTCAAATATTTGCAATAATTTAACTTAAAATTTGTCCAAAAATGCACCAAATTGCATCTAAGGGCCCTCAAAAATCCAATAATTTTTCAAGAAATGTCAAAAATGTGCAGTAATTTAACCTTAAAATTAGTCTAAAAAGGTGCACAAAATTGCTTTTAAGGTCCCTCTAAAGTTCAAATATGTCAAAAAAGTGCAGTAACTTACCTCAAAATTTGTCCAGAAATGATTCACCAAATTGCATCTAAGGTCCCTCATAAATACAAAACTTTTCCGAGAAATATAAAAAATTTGCAGTAATTTACTTTAATACTTGTCCAAAAATGATTTACCAAATTGCATCTAAGGTCCCTCAAAAATCCAAAAAAATCCAAAGGGGAGGGGGACTTTGACCCCTCCCCCAGAACGACGATCCGAAACAAGGTTCAGCCCCCAGTCTCAAACAGCTTCCTACGCCTATGGTTTAAAAGTGACATTGAATGAGGTGTCTCAAGATAACAAAGGACAGGAAAACAGAATGACCCTTGGTGCACTTTTCCCTCTACAGGACAAAACTCTCTTGACTGGTCATGGTTGGTCACACAACTGACCAGTAAAAGATATCACTAGTGTTAGTGGTCATCAAAAGAGGGCTAAGTGTATCATCAGTCATCATGTGACTGATTGAGACACCCAATTGATACAGAGACATAGAAAACCCCGCTTTAAAGGACACCCAAGGGACCAGATAAAGTGTCCTGCCAAGTGGGGTCGTCCTGATAAGCGAATCAACTTAACATTACGTTTTGGTTTTTGGGACTTTACTATGTATCCTCCTAGATGAGTGTCCTTTAGAGCGGGGTTGCACTGTATATACATATATTTCATATTTTCGTGCCTACAACTTTTAAAATCCTGGCTCCCCCCCCCAGGCGACTCTCTTTGGCCTCCGCCAAATCGGGCTGAGGTCTTGTAGCGATGACCTTAACGAAAAATGTAGTCCATCCCGCAGGCTATAATTGACGTGAGTTCGATGTTCCCGAAAAGAGAACATGTAATGTCACCTAACATTGTCTTTGGTAAAAAACGAAATAGCAGTTTAAGTTAAAGGGCAAATCTCGTCATCCCATACAGTTGCAATTCCCCCAACTAAGTTACTTCTAGCCCCTCCCACAACTCTCTTGTGTTGACACAAACGTAGTTTAGTTCTCAATGACATGTCCTGGTGAGCAAACAAGGCTACAATGTGTAATCAGTACACTCTCTTTACATTGTGGGAAAAGAGAGCTACTCTGCATCGTTTGAATTTTCACCGACTTTGATGTCAATCAAATAGCAGCCACCAAATGAGAATTTTGATATGTCGTGGGGATAAATGAGTGTCTGTCTTTAATGTGTAATATCAGGGACTTTCGTCAGCACTACATGTTGTTGCGTAAACATCTAGAAAAGTTGCCAAAGTATATGAAACCGAAGACTTATTTCCCTCCCGATAAGGTATAATAAGGTATAATTTGGTAAAATAAGGTAATCAAACGTGAACAATTCCATTAAGCTTTTCATGTATTGTCGTACATCACTTGCCATAGATGGAAGTCGTATCCGCTACAACAGCTTTCTCACTGAAGGGTCCGCAGACTCCCAAGGGGTCGGTGAAACAATTTTTTGTTACAGGGTGAGTCTTTTTCTAGTTGTGCCACGAAAAAGTTTATCAAATTAAGAGTTATGTATCTTGTACAAGTAAATGTGTGATCTATTTAGCTAACTGCTTGAAATATAATTTGCAATATGTTGAATCTACAGCTACAGAATTTAAAATCAGGTTCAGAAATCATAAATCCGACCTTCTTAACAACCGAGGCAGATGCGAAT
>WURT03067215.1:0-13603 GCA_009936505.3 Holothuria glaberrima
AGGGATGAACCATGGTGTAACAAAGCTACCCCCTCCCCCAGGCAAGGAATCACTAAGCCTTTGGGCTTTCTGGTTTTGGTGGAGATCAAGGGTCATCTGAGGTCACCCAGGTCAAACTCTGAAAATCTTAGACTTAGTGATTAGGCTTTCCTGAATCTAGTACAAGATTATTGTAAATTAAGTAAACACTTTCATACTAAATTCATACTCAAATGCATCTATTGTCTTTGATACACTGAGTGTAAGTTGAGTGTAAGTTGTTTTGCTTTAAAGTTGGGGGCAGAGCTTGGTTTCTCTATAAGCTTTTAGAACAAGTGGAAGTATTACAAGTCCTCATGGTAACGAAGTTTAGTTTAGTACCGCTATTCATTGGTACCAGTTAAATGTTGAAAAAGCTTTGCAAGCTGTTGACAAAATTTTAAGTTTATGTTGTCATTATCTTTCCTGCTCAGATTACATATTTAATTTATTGTCTCTCAGCATCCTGCAGGGAAAATGAAGGAAAAGAAGAGCATGGACTTCGTGGTACTGTCATAGCATTGGCGATTCTCTGTGTCCTCATTATAGTGATTGTGATTGCTGTTCTTTGGATAAACTCATGTAGGCTTTGTAAGTACAGTAGCCTCTTTACCATTTCATACATTTCTTTTGTTGCTTCTCTTTGATAAGTAAATTTTAGCCAGGAGAGCTGTAAACAGACCTCTTAATTGAACTGCATGTAGTTTGGTTGAACAGTGGTATTTCTCATCTTTAAAATTTTACAGACCACTTCACTGTTTTCTTACAAGATGAAGAATATAGGAAGTGTTGAATGCTGCTATGTTTTATGTAATGTTCTGAGAATTTTTATCCCAGAGAATATCAGGAACAGTTTGCTCCTTTCCATAATGTTCTTTTGATGAATGCCAAATCACCATGTCAAGGGGTAGGTGGGTCTGTACTACACTGCAAGTAAATTGTATGGTTTTAAAGGGAACCGGATTTTGGCAGTATTCCCTGGAAGTCGCTTACTTAATATTTTTGTTTAGAATCACGTTTGGTTCGTGATAACATGCAATCCATGCAAACTGGAGATACCCTTAAACATTAAAAATGCAAGAGATAAAATTCTACGAGGACACAATTTGAGTAAGACAGCCCCCCGATTTTATGATATCACTTGAACCACCACTAATCAATTACTTTAGTCAGTAGTTCCCAGCATATCTCAAAAGAAAAATCCTGACACCTTTTCTTGTTTGAATTATGAAGTTGGAAGCTGATGCTATGTTTTAAAATCCATTTTGAGGTTTTCCAAAGAAACGTTGTTCATTAATGCACAACACAGTTACATTGAACGAATTGCAGACTACCTGCATAATTAGTGACTGTATTTAACCAACCACATCAATTCAACACCCTTTCCTGTGAGATCATTGGTACATGTAACAAGGCTGTGTTCGCGCCAAGGAAATCTTCGTAAATTATCTGCACTATCTTTACAAAATTCTTGCAATATTTTAGGTTTTGCAAGGTTGGAAGATACTTAAATGTTAGGGTGAACAAAATCCGGTCCCTCCATGCTACTAGTAAAGTGATGTCACAGATTTCTGTTTCAGTTTGGACTGTAATAGACAAGATTTCATTCCATAAATTAACTGGAGAAATGTGATGAAAGTGAAACTGAACTGAAACATATATATGTGAGAGAAATTTACAGACACAACTTAATTATTGCTTTTACTAAGTCATCTTACCAAATCAGCATCAACTTCAAACAATGGTGCTTCTCTTGTTGCCATCCAAGGTAGGAAAAGTAGAAGTGTGTAGTATATTATCCTGGCATACAAAAGTGCTTATAGGGTTTAAGTAAACTTTTCTGTCAAGTATTGGTGTCACTGTATGCATCTTCAGTTGCAATAAAGTTTAGGAAGAGTAGGTTCTCATCAAGTACTGCATAGAAAAGGTTGACTTTGAAAATTTTCAAACTATTATTTCAATCTGTGAAGTACATTAACTAAGAGCATTCTCAAATCAGGGAGTTTTTACCGATGAAGTTCAAGCACCATATCCATCAGACAATACGTACTTTAGAATAATTTAATTCTTTTTGTTATGGGAGATTCTCATTAAAAGGTCTTTTAGTTCCTCTTCTAGATTAGTTTGACTTAACCTTCCTTATCAGAATTTGATCCTTTGATACCAAGGTAATCCTCAAACAAAGGGTTTATGAAGACAATGCTTTGAAGTGATCTGCTCCACTGAGATGACTTTGTCATCTTTCTAATACAAATGACTGTAACTGCACTTTTGAGAGATCCAATTTGTTTATTATTCTATTATTACGGATGTAATGTAGCATCACTTTTCGATGAAGCCAGCAAGTCTACATTTTGTCTACAAAGGTTAAAATATTTCTACATTGTTCCTAAAATTAAGAATCATGGATGCATGTTCACTTAGTTATTTGAACTTTTACTGAACTCTTTTGAAAAATGTAAACTGGTTTAAAAAGATGAAATAATTTTTATTTTTATTTTATTTTCCTTTGAACTGGCAATATCGTGGCAATGGGTAAAATCATCCCAAAACAGTTTGAGGAGTAGCAGACGACACCAACTATTGTCGTCACATCCTGTAAACCCTTTCAAGTGGTAAAGAATTTGATAGTGAGAGACAAACGGGTGATTATTGTCGGCAAAGGACATAGTGTTGATAATGCTCCTTTTAATGGCAGATTACAAACTCATCATATTAAGGGGTTGGTGGGTCTGTAATACATTACAAGTACATTGTACTATTTAAGTAATGTTGCAGATTTCTGATTCAGTTCGGACTGTAATAGACAGGATTCATTCCATAAGTTAATGGGGGAAATGTGATGAAAGTGAAACTGAACTGAAATATGTGAAAGGAATTTACAGACACAACTTAATTATTGCTTTTATTAGGTCATTTGACAGAATCAACATCAGCTTCAAACAATGGTGATTCTCCTGTTACCATCCAAGGTAGGAAAAGTAGACATGTGAAGTATATTATCCTGGCACACAAAATTGCTTGGGGTTAAAGGAAACCTTTCTGTTTACTATTGGGGTGTCACATTGCAGTAACTATTACTCCCAAAGTATATATGCATCTTCAGTTGTAATAAAAAATAGGAAGAGTAGTACTGCATAGAAAAGGTTGACTTCGAAAATTTTCAAACTATTGTTTCAGCCTGTGAAGTACACCACTTAAGAGCATTCTCAAATCTATCATGATACTACTTATGTCACCTATTACTACTGTCACCTGCTAGCCAAATCTGAATTGTCATTCCGTTGGCAGTTAGGTGAGGATGACTGTATGCAAGTACATTGGGATGTAGGAAACCTCAAGTTAGTTAAATGAGGTTTTACGGCCCAGTTTACAACCAATTGGTTCAAGTCGAGCCGGCCACCGCCTTTTTTCCAGTGGTAGCTCACTGGCTTGTTTTCCCTTACTCCATTGCTTATGCGGAGCATCACGCACAACGGCAGAAGGTTCCATTTTTAAAGGAAGTAATGCAGGTAGGACCCAGTCATTGTCAAATGACTTCATGCATTAGATGGGGTTGTCCAGTATTGATTCCAGGTATGATAATTAAGGTTACAGATTCACTGAGAGAGGTATCAGTAAGTTTGTTGAATCCATTGAAAATCCTATGCACAATGGCATAGCCCCCCCCCAAAAAAAAAAATGAGGGAAAAAAGAGGAAGAAAAAAGAGAAAAAAAGAGAAAGGCATGAAGAAGAGGGAAGAGAGGAGGGCAGTGGTAGCACCCCTGGAGACCATGAAGGGGTGGAGGAGAGGAGGTAAAGCCCAGGAAGGCAAACAAGGTATGGATTCTTGAGGGAGTGTGGTTAGGCGTTAATTTTGAGCCAACCCCACACCTCACCCTGCTGACACACTTTCCGAACGCTGATGTTGCCACTGAGAGGGGGGATGGGAGAAGAGAAACTCGTTTGAATGTCCTATTCCGGTATTCCCAAATTAGCCTTGGTACATTAATTACATTTACATCTGATATATTTCATCGGACATATAGACCGATTATGCTGGTAATCTACACACCAGAAAGTTGGTCCAAATTTAGTTCTATGGAAAATGGATAAAAAAAAATTTCTCAGGAAGGTTTTAGATGAAAAATTAAAATCATTACTTAAAAAATAGGAATTCCTGGAGATACATTCAGTTCAAATCTAGCATCGAATGTAGCACCATTTTTCATCTAGCCCACCCTCTGTAAGCCAAAATTTTCCAAAGGGGAGGGGGTGATCAGTCATCCCTTCATATGCCCCCCCTCCTAAGATGAAATCCTGGCTATGCCCTTGCCTATGCAGTGTAATACATGTGCATTATGACTGTTGTATTCATCATGTATTAAGCAAAGAGTCGTCTTACATCATTGCTTTTTTATGTGACATACATAAATGTTAAAAGAAAAGAAAGAAAAAAAATGTTCATTGATAGTACCTGATCAGTATTGTTTGTGATGAGTGGTGAGTAGTGCTAACACAGAGGATCTAGCAAGGCAATTTTTTCACCAGCTGAAATTTTTAAGAACTTTCCATCTTTTTGGAAAATGTTCCAGTCTGTTCATCATCTTCAAAAGGCAAACTCTTCAATAATGTCTCATTCATGTCTGATTGTATTGTGACAGGGAAGTTGACTCAGTAATGATCCTGCTTGTGGTACAGGTTTACTGCAAGTGAAAAAAACAAATAATTGTAATGAAAGTTATATTTGTGTGTGGATCTGGCTGATTTTAAACATCATTTTCATTGGTGACATCATGACCCAAAAGATTTATAAGATATTTCATATTTTTAATCATGCAGAACCTTTCTTAGAAAGTGAAACCAGGAAAGCAGGAAGACAAGTACCTAATGGAATATCCCCATGCATTGTTAACGGTAGGAAAGCATGCAGAATATATGCAATTTGACAAGATTGTTCAGGCAATATCAGTATTACAGTATGAAGTGATTGTTAATTTTAAATCTCATTTGAATGTATGTTGAAAAGTGGTACTGTTCTGGACAGTTGTACTCAGACTCAGTACCCAGACTTGTAGTGGGAGTAGAATGTTATGAGTATAAGTACAAGGGCAGTGTCTGTGTTGTGAGTACGAGAACGGGTACACATCCTTTCTTGATTCCTTGCCGAAGGCAGGCAAGGAATCCATGCGATGGGACGTCAGGTGTGTGTGTATGTGTGTGTGTATGTAAGTTTGTGTGTGACGCCTGATTGTAAACACGATATCTCAAGAAGGGTAACTCTGAGGCGAGGGATCTCATACTTTGCATATAGATTGCCCTTATCTAGTAGATGATGCCTATTGTTTTCGGTGGTCAAACGTCATTTGGGGTCACCAGAGGTCAAATGGTAAATACCTTGAAAATTGCTTGTAAACACGATATCTCCAGAAGGATAAATGTCAGGGATCTCATACTTAGCATGTGGATTGCCCATTTTGAGTAGATGATCCCTATTGTTTTTCGCAGAGGTGGAAGGTCATTTGGGGTCACCAGAGGTAAAAAAGCCGAAATCTTGTAAACACTACATCTCAAGAAGGGTAACCGTGAGGGATCTCATTCTTAGCATGTAGATTGCCCATATTGAGTAGATGATCCCTATCGTTTTTTGCAGAGGTCAAAGGTCTTTTGGGGTCACCAGAGGTTAAAAGGTTAAATCTCATAAACACTATGTCTCAAGAAGGGCAACTAAGAGGGATCTCATACTTAGCATGTAGATTGCCCATAGATTGCCCATATTGAGTAGATGATCCCTATCGTTTTTTGCAGAGGTCAAAAGTCTTTTGGGGTCACCAGAGGTAAAAAGGTTAAAATGTCATAAACACTATATCTCAAGAATGGTAACTAAGAGGGATCTTATACTCAGCATGTAGATATTGAGTAGATGATCCCTATCGTTTTTCGCAGAGATCAAAGGTCTTTTGGGGTCACCAGAGGTTAAAAGGTTAAATCTCATAAACACTATATCTCAAGAAGGGCAACTAAGAGGGATCTCATACTTAGCATGTAGATTGCCCATATTGAGTAGATGATCCCTATCGTTTTTCGCAGAGGTCAAAGGTCTTTTGGGTTAAAATCTTGTAAACACTATATCTCAATAAGGGTAACTGTGAGGGATCTCATACAGTACTTAGCATGTAGATTGCCCATATTGAGTCAGTGATCCCTTTTGTTTTTAGTGGATGTCAAAGGTCATTTGGGTTCACTTGAGACCAATGGCTGAAAGAAATGGGACATTTGCAGAGATGCCAAGTATCTCAATATGAGGTGAAATTTTTATGATTTTTAGCGTTAATTCTGCCATTATGAAAACCTGCAGGAAATGCCACTTTTTAATTTTGCAGAAGATTCTTTGCTCACAAAGCAGATGACAGTTGTGGAAGTTCACTAGCTTATTTGACAGACAGCCCTTGTCCTTATAGGATCATCCATGTGAGCATGCATCAGTTGGAAATTGGAATTAATTAAATGTTACCATAGGTTATTAGTTTTAGTTTTATAAAGAGAACTATGAAGTTACTGATAATTTGGATCAGGTACCCATGAGTGTGCATGAATTGTGATTGCTTAATTGAATAAAACAAATTGTAACTGTATTCTGTCTGTTGATATCCCTTGAAGTGCCTATAGTAGCCAATGTATTTTTTTCAGAGCAATTTATTTATGCCTGAATGTGTTTGTTAACACGAGAATTTATTTATGCCTGAATCTGTTTGTTAACACAAGAATTTATTTATGCCTGAATGTGTTTGTTAACACAAGATATGCATTGTCCACAGGGCAGGTTTTGTGCAACTTTGGTGAATTTTGGTAGATGAAGTAAGCATTCACTGCCAACAACTTTGAAGACCATGTAGCAGTCAACAGAGATACAGGCAAACTTCACATAAACTAAATTTTTTTGTATGGTATGCTCATGGCTGAGTTTCGTTTATTCAGCAAGGGACTAGCGTACCCATTGGGCTTTTGAAATAAGGGGAGGTGAAAAATCATTTTAAGTCACAAGATTTCAAAAGGTTTTGACCTTATTAGCATGATATCTCAAGAAGGATAACTGTGTGGGATCTCATGCTTGTCATGTGGGCAATTCATGCTTGGTACAATATATCTCACCTGCAAGGAATCACTAAAGCCTTTTGGCTTTCTAGTCTTGAGTACGAGTACAGAATTTTGCCTAAGCCCCTATGCAGAGCTTTCAAAATCTCATCGGTATGAGTACGAGTACAAATTAATTCTCATGAGTATGAGTACAGGCAATTGTGCAAACCCTTGAGTATGTACTCACTACAAGTCTGGTAGTACTGACATATATGTTCTGAGCAGAATAAGTGAGCATTATTACTTTCCTCAGAAAATTTCAAAATATTGTCACATGACATACAAGCTCCATTAGGGAATTAGGATACCAGGCAACTCTGATTCAGTTTGTGGAGACTGCACATCCCCTTAAGTGTATTTTCAGATCCTCATAGAAGACTAGATTAGGCTATAAAATGACTCTCCCTTAAAAAATTGAAACAAAGGTCAAAGGTAAAGGTTCCACATAAGGAAATATTAAAGCATACTGTATCTAAAATATTTTATAAGGTTGTAAATGTTTGTGTGAATACATTGCTCATGTTTATTCATTAAAAGTGATGAATATGATTATAATATGAACATGCCAATCTGATACTAATCAAAAAGAAAACCTTTCCTTGGTTTAACTCTTGTATTTCCAAGCAATTTGTGTGTTGGAAGCAGATGCTTAGTTGCCCAGACTTTGTGTGTGTGCCAAACCTGTTTCAACCTGAACTTTCTTTCTTCCTTTCAGACACAGATGAGGAATGTGTTTGAAGGATTCCAAAGAAGTTTTTTTTTTTTTAACACAACCAGGATGAGTGATCATTTAATTTTATGGGAGATGTTGCAGCTCTGTGTCACCAACAGTGGGACAAGAACTGTAAAAAAAGGAGAGGAGAATATGTGTCAGAAAGTTTCCACATTTATGTCTGATTGATACTGCTTATTTAAGTTGCCTTTCTGATTGCACACTTGTTTTTCCTCAGTGGTTTTCCTGAACAAAACGAACACCTCAGTGGTTATCAATTGGTTGAGGGAAAAATGTTAGTAATTTATATTCCATCAACTATGTTAAGTCTTTTACTAGTATTCAAGTAACATAAGTTTGAAGCAGGTATCACCTGTGATGAACACATGTTCACTAAAAATGTTATTCACAGACTGTATATTTGGTTGTATTGTATAGTAGAGTTATTGTTGATTATTTATTCAAATTAAGAGTTCTTGCGAGTTTCCCTTGCTAAAAGTTGCAAAGAAAACTGTTGTTGATCATAAACATTGATTTATAAAGGAGATGTGTATTAATGTCTTCCTACCTTTTGGTAGTAATTACTAAATCATTTTGAAAGTATTTGGATGAAATTAAAAATGCCCTTTACTTCAGTTGTAAACTTTTGCAATGTTAGAAAATGTTGGTGTCTTTAATAAGAGAATAATGTGCCTTCATGATTGGAGGATTTGCATGTGTCCTGGAATGTTCTTAATAACCCAAACTAGAGTTCTTTGCCTGATTTGCTCTGCTGGTTGTCATAGGGTAGCTGCATGGGGCATTCCCTAATTTCATATATTTCTAGAACTTGTTAGGCATGTCCCTGTTGAAGCGGGAATGACATGACCAAAAGAAATTTTTCAGTAAGTAATTTTTGTATACAGCTTGAGAGGAAAGGTATGTTTTCCAGACTAAAATAGGTGCATGTATGCTGGAATACAACCATAGGAATTACCAAATACAGGTCAGGCCCAGTCTGAAACCTGAAAGTGATAAAAATATGACATGTCCATCTCACTACGTGACATCATTGGTGGCTCAGTTATTATTCAACACTACTAGGCAGCACACCTCTGCCAAGCTAAGACAGGGCCGTAGCATGGGCTGAATCCCTAGGGGGCAGTTTATGAAACAGTCTGAAGGAGCACCAAAGTGGCATGTAGACAATGAAACTTCTCAAGAAGGGTAACAGTTAGGCATCTGATACTTAGCATGTGGATTGCCCTTAAGGTGATGATCCCTATCCATTTTGGTGGAGGTCAAAGGTCATTTGGGGTCACCAGAGGTCAAAAGGTCAGAACTTGTAAACACTATATCTCAAGAAGGGTAACTGTTAGGGATATCATACGTAGCATGTGGATTGCCCTTATTGAGTAAATGTTCCCTATTGGTTTTGGTGGAGGTCAAAGGTTATTTCTGGTCACCTAAGGTCAAAATCCTTGTAAACACTTTATCTCCAAAAGTGTAACTGTGAAGGATATCATATTTAGCATGTGGATTGCCCATATTGAGAAGATGATCTCTATAATTTTTGGTGGAGGTCAAAGGTCATTTGGAGTCACAAAAGGTCAAAACCAACATGATATCTCAAGTAGGATAGCCGTTAGGGATCTCGTGCTCTGTGGGTGATTCATGTTTGTTACAGTATATCTGTACAGCAAGGAATCACTAAGCTTTTTTGGCTTTCTGGTTGGTAAAGCTTTGAACTGAGTTTATGTTAATAAAAATCCTACTTATGTAGTGAATTTTTCGGCTGTGGCGTGGCAACTGAAAGCTGGCACCTGGTGATGGCTGCCCCTTTTAGTGCACCACTGGGGAAGGCACCATCAGTTGGCTTGCAGCAGAAGTGTAGGCATTGCAAGAATGTGTGGTCAAAATGCCTCCAAGATGGGGAAATGGCATATTTTAGACCTTGTAAAGCTGGGGTCACACAACAGCGATATCAGATTGGATCAAATCCAATTTTCAATCACAAAAATTGAAAGAGTGGTTTCTGTGTAGTGTGGTCAAGCTACAAAGTTGTGAGATTGGAAAGCTCTCGGATCAAGTAAATCCGGTTTGATTTTTCTTCTTTGAAAGCTTAGCTGAGACATATTTTCTGGAAGCTATTCAATTTTGTTTATTCCTGTCTTATAGGGGCTGTAATTAATTGGCATGACATTACTGCATGTCAACAGCATTTTCTCTTTGAGAACAGCATTCAAGAAACTGGCTGTCCATGTTTGAAATCGGAATTCAAGATTCCTCAACTGATTTTTAGAGAAATTTGCCGGGACTATTCTAAATTGGGTCAGAATCCGATGCGATATAGTTATAGGGTGACCCTGACTTAAGTGGTATCTAAACAATCTCTACTTTTAGATTTCTGGATTTTAGAAACAGATTGTGAATTCAAGAAGAAAGGAGGAAGGCTAGATTTGATTAATATTAAATGTTACTTTACATGTTCATTTAGTTTAAGCATATAATTAAATGTAACTATGCATAGCTATTTTAGCAAAGCATGCTGTAGCACAGTATTGAAAATAGTACTAAAGATCAGTAGCTTGTGTATATGCAGGTCAATGCATTCTTTAAGCTGTATATCATGTAATAGGAAGGAAGTTCATTTGTCAGGAAAAGTACCCCATATAAGAATGTGACCACGGTTGGGGGCCCAGCGAGCTCCCCAGGAAAATTGCGGGGAAAAGAACCCTCATGTGTGACTCCCTGAGCGCCTTAAAATCATACTTACGACTGAAATTTTCAGCATTTCAGTATTTGTCTCAGTTAAGGAAATCTTGGGGGTGGAGTTTCAGATGCCCCTTACCTCAGGCTACGACCCAGTGCAATACTAGAGCAAGGCATGTGTAGGGAAGTAGGGAAGCTAGTCCACACATATGCAGGCTTGCATATCAGCCTATGTGCCTGGAAGCCTCCAACTCAGTCAGTGCTTTGTGCTGTGTATGTTGTATGAGTATTGTGCTGTAATCCTTATCACAAAGTTGCTAGTTTTATTATCTCAGTACATAACATGTATTGAGATATTGTCACACTAGCTGGTTTTTAGCTCTAGCCAAGGTTCTTTATAACATTGTCATTTTGTGGCTGTTTATGATCCTATTTGGAGAGCAAGTACTTTTGATGTAGAGGAAAAAGACGTGGTTGGTGAGATTTGTACTTGTTGACTTTGTTGGGATATTTTGGCTGATTAGTGGGCAAAAACTTCTGAAAATGAAAACAGAACAATGGCAGCCCATTGTTTGTACTCCCATTTTCCATGGTCCCTTGTGTGCATTTAGTCTGCTATTGAAGCTGGCAGAAATCAAGAGTTCTTTGCACACAGCACTCACATTGGAAACAAATCCTCTAGAAGGCTGTACAGTGGACAGATAAGCCTCTCACAGCCCTCATGCATGGTTTATTTTAAAATAATGGATCATTCACAGGTGATCTGAACACCCAACACTGTACCTGCATGTGCATGCTTTCTGAAGGGCAAAAGTGGCAATTATCAGTGTCACACTTTTTCGTGTTGACCATAACATTGTAGCAGTGCAGAGAAATCGAGGAGATGTTGTGATCATGCAAAAAGGATAATCTTTTGTAGCTAAAATGATGACCTAGCCCCCAGGATAAAGCCTTAGCCAGATTTGAGTTCTAATAATTACTGCTTGTGTGACTGTAACTAACATTAACTCTGTCTGCTGCTGCCTGTGGCTGATTTCATTTCATGGTATCTTCTGGACAATTTTCTACCCAGATATGAGTAGAAGTATATCTTAGTATCTAACTGATATCCAGTTAATTCTTTGATATGTGTGAATGGGGTATGAAGTAAATGTACTAGGGAATAAATCCAATTGGGCTTTCCTACTGTCAAAATAATGTTGATGTGTGCAACTACAGTGCTTAAAGTCAAGATTTGCAATAAGTAATTTGTAACACGTAAGCATGTAAAAGTGTTTGAATTGTTGGAGACAGTGATGCACTGAGTAAAGAAAGTTTATCAGTCAATCAGTTTTACCCATGACCAGCATCCTGTGCAATACATACAAATTTGAACAATTCTGACAGATTTGTAATTTAGTTTGTGTGGTCACATTAATGAAATATTTTGTGGGCGTGTGTGCACATAGTTGCAGATAATTGTACACAGCTGAAAATACTCCAAAATACAAACGTATATTTTTTATTTTAGAATCTCACATGAAGTTCTTGGAGATGTTAGTCTTCATGTATCTAAGATGAAGACTGCTAATCTAGTTCACTGTAATTAAGGTAAATGTCTGAAAAATTTGAACAATTTGTCAAGATTGCCATACTTTTTTATTCCTGTTCAGAGTGTCAAACTGAAAACAGAATAAAGGTACGTGTGACCAACGTTCAGTGCAACTGTACAAATTAGAACAATTTTGACAGATGTGTAATTCAATTTGTGTGGTTACATTAATGAACTAATTTGTGAGGTTGTGTGCACATAGCTGCAGATAATTGTACAGCAGCTGAACATTCTCAGATATACAACCTTATGATTTCTTATAAAGTTGTTTGGAAGAAATTAATTTTCATTTGCCTTGTACGACTGGTAATCAAGCTTTCCTGTAATTAAGGTGTGTGTGGGAATCATTTGAATATTTTGTACAAACTTTTCTACTCCTTTTTAAGATTGTCAAAAGGATACGAGGGGTTGCTTACATTACATTTGTAAGAGTTATCTGATAGTGTATGAAACTTGTGTACAGTATTTTTGTTGTTTTAGGCTACTGTAGCTTAAATTTCTGTGAAAGTTCCTGAGAATTACTCTTATTTCCAGGTAGTTGCAGTTTATTTCTTAGATGGTTTTGTTACCTAGTTGGCAAGGTTTGCGAAAGTGTAGACATATAATGTATGTAAAAATTTTAAGAAATGTTTGACCTTGAGAAAGTGTAAATAGACATTTCATATACAAACATATTACAGTGTATATAACTATTTTAGCAAAATTTTTCGCTTTGTGAAAGTCTAAAAGCAACCCCTCATTTCCTTTTGACACTCTTAAACAGGAGTAGGAAATTTTGCAAAATTTTAAAAATATGCAAAATAGACATTTTGCACATATAAACAAGAACTTTTTACATTTTAAGACCTTATGTATAGACCCTTTTCGAAATAGCAAATTCAAAGGATTGGGGACTTTTGGGCTTATGTAAGAGTAGAAGGTTTTATATTTTTGCATAGTAAAATAAAGATTTAACTCTAAAGACATAAAGTGTCTGTGACTTCTTTGTACTTCATCACGCTACTTGTTCAACATTGATTACTGCAACATGAGAATCACACATTTCTCAAACAGGGCATCCTGTGGTTAGAGACTGAAGGGAATAGAACCTGCATTTCCCACCCAGGGCCATAGCTAGGGTCATATGTTTGGGAGGGGGGGTGTGAAGGTCCCAAATTCCGACTGGCTGGATGTTTTTTCCAACTGAGCGGCAGAGTGTATAGTGCACTTTTTACGCACCCTGCACTTTTTGTATATATCAGTGGGGATCCTTCCTTGATCACTACATAAAGGTGCCATCCTGAGGAAGGGGTCTAAGGGGAGGGGTGTCCCTTCCCCTTTTAGAATTTCCCTTCCCCTTTTAGAATTTTTTTTATATAAGGTTGCTTAGATGCAAAATGTTGCTATCTAATTTGGGGCATTTTTGAGCTGCTCCTATTAGGCGCGGTGGAACGGAAAATATATTGGGCTGGGGGGGGGGGGGGGGGGGGGGCTG
>WURT03067225.1:0-10287 GCA_009936505.3 Holothuria glaberrima
TCATGGAAACCTCAATGCATTTTTGCATTCTGGTTAGTTCTTTCATCAGGTTTGGAATAATTTGTATTCATTGCTAATGAAGTGTGATATTAAAGTGTCCATGCAGCTATCATACTTTGGAAATAATGCATGCTGAAAAACAGGAAGATATGTACTATGTGAATAATCTGATGTTGTTCGAAGATTTATTGCAAGTATCTTGCTATTATTTTACAATACATGAAATCAGTGAGCAATCCTTGTGTTATATGAAATTTGTCTTATATCAACAGGATATCATAGCAAGAATGATCATAAGTGCACATTTGTGGCAGTGACTGTCCCAAAAGCTTTGCTAAAGACAGAATGATTATCATATACAGTACTTAAGCTCAGAGTCGTTGACCTCCCTGTGCAGTGAATAGAATTTAGTTCTTTGCATTTGGGGATTTATAACCGGGGCCTGAAGGGGAAATCTGCATGGTCAACTGCCAATGACCTATGTTGCAAAATAACTCCAGGCACAAAAGCTAATACAGTATGATACTGTATTTCAGGGTTCCATTTCAGAGTCGTGTAAGTGTAGCATAATTATGAAGCTTTCACAAGCCGAAAGATCTTTCTTTCTGAGTAAAATGTTTTTGTACCCCTCATCAAACTTTGACAATCATGATAAGTATATCATTTTCTCAAAAGTGATTCACCCATCAATCAGTACAGGATGAACAGATGACACCATGGATGAGATGGTCTCCATGTTTGGATTTTGCCAATATTGACATTTGTCGTACTTAAGGTATACTGTATGGTATTGCCATGTGCATGTTTATTTTAGCACTTTAGGTATGTACATCAGCATTGCTTTGTATACTGTACCTGTACCGTAGCACCCTAATTCCTGTACCTGTAATTACTCTTTGTAATAATGTGCATGATAATATATATGGTGGTCATTAATTATATTCATGAAGGAGAAATCTCTGATTTACATTGATTTTGCAATATTTTTCTGATGAAAGATGAAAGATACTTGTAAGGGAAATAAGAGGATATTTGTAGGATAAAACTGATGTTATGAAATAAATTTGGGGCAACTACATATTCCCTTTAAATTATGAAAATGCTTCCAATGTGCTATATTGTAAACAAAACTGATGATGCAACAATGTATCCATTGTAGTAACTCAATAATATTGCACACCCTAAAACAGATCAGTTGTCATTCAACCCCAACTAAATTTGTATACCCCAGTAACCTAAATCATGAATGGCTTCATTTTATCATGTGGCAAAAATATTATTGAATTGATAAATTAATGTCAGATATAAATGGTCTTATATATGCTCTCAGTTTTGAAAGATACCTGTGTGGGAGAAGAGAGATCATTTGTAAAGTTTAACTATTTACCCCTGATAGTAGCAACCATTCATAGATAAAGCACATAATTGGCCTTTGCCATACTCATGTAATAGTTTTAGGTAATATTGCTGTGTGACAGGGGTGAAAAACTTTGTAGCTGCATAATTACAATTTTGATTGTTTTCATTATGCCTCCTTTTGCTTACAATTATCACAGGCTATTTGAGATATTCATTTCATTGAACAAATTTTGCCTGTGCCAGAACAAAGTTAAAAGGCAGTTTATTCTGATTACTGTGTGTTGATTAATTTGAGTGTCAAAGGCATCACATTTTTATCATTAATTACCAGGCTGGACACAAACTTAATTTTTCTTTACTTTATTTGAATGAGAGGTTGTTTGTATGAGGGAGATGCTCTAGGACTGATGAATTAAAGAAAATGGCTTATGTAAGCAGTCTGAACTTCTGTGTGATGTGTATGATGTGTCTTTTGTGTAATTGAAGTCTGGTAACAGGAACTGATAAGATTCAAAGATGTTTTTTTCTTTCTCTCTCATGGGGTTGTCAGTGTGTTGTACCAAGTCATTACTGGAGTTGCTAATTTTCACAAGGGAAATGACTTGAGCAGTTGTATCATAATTTTACTCATAGAAATAATACAATGACTCGAGTCAACAACTAGACTCAAGTCACATTAAAAGTAGTAAATGACTCCACTTGATTGCAAAATTGAGTGACTTGTTACAACTCTGGGGGTTGGAGAGGGGGATATGAGGAAAAATTAAGAGGGGTAAGAGTAATAAGGGGAAGAGCAAAAAGCCAAGCAATTAGGATTTGGTTGGACAGCAACTATCCTACTTATATTATGGATAAAATGTGTGACTTTAAAAATAAGAAATAATTGTATGGGATTTGCAGTATAGACTTTGAGAGAATGTTGCTGTTTAGTTTTTGTCATTCATTCAAAAGACATCCCAACAGGATATTAGTCAAGAGATGTGACTCTATCTTGTTGAAAGGTACTAAAACAAGTGTTATATTTATGATTCTGTTGTGGCTTTCCTTCCTATTGAAGATGTTTGCCTCTTGTGAGATTTTGAGACCAAGATTAGAACTTAAAATTGGTGATGAGTGACTGTGATACAGATTTGTGGAAGGTACTAATTGTTGCAGACATTATTTGCCACCTGCTAAGAGAAAAACACATTTATTACAATGTAGACCAATTCTTTTAAACTGTGAAGGATGTGCAGGAAAATTGGTAAAATGTGATTATTTTATCGCGTAAGGAATGGGTAATATTTCTGTGCCAGAAGGAATGAACAGACGAGCAGTCTACCAACATAATAAATGCCAAAACTTGCAGCTAAAAAGTAAACTAGTATTTCCATTCAGAATCTATTTAATGCTTGTTTTTATGGTGTTTGATTGAAAATGCCAAGGGAGTTTAGAGCAAAGCTAGCGACTGATACAGTAGCAAAATATTCAGGTAACCCACACCACTTAAAATTACATTCTAAAGAAGCCTTGAGTCAAGTCAGCATGAAGGTCAGTGGTAGGATGAGGGTTAGGTTGTGGTTAGGTTAGGGTGAGAGTATTAGGGTAACTTGTGTTGGAATAGAGATGTTGGAGCATAGAGGTGTAACTACTTAAGGTATGAGTTGGCAAAGGTACAACAGAGAGGTAGGATGGGAAAGGCATTGGGGGTCATGTTGGGGTTACCACAGGAGCACAAACTTAGGAGTGGGTTAATGCAGTTTTGCATGGAGAACACAGTAGGCTGAAAAAATATTGTAACAGGTGGATTGCAGGTGGTAGCAACAACTGTTGTGGCCGGTAGGTTCATTTCACTTTGTGAATTAATTGGATTAATAGGGTGCAGGGGGAATTCTTTGCAATACTGCATTGTTCAGAGCTCTAAGGATATACTTGTACATTGCCAGCATTTGGAATACAAATGTAAGCCTAGCCTAGCATAGCCTAGCCTAAATTGTACATTACTGCAAACAAAGCAGCTGCATTGCTGGAGCACATGCATAGAGCTGCCACATTTTTAGATGGAATTGGAAAACTTTTGGAGTGATTATCTGACACAAGGTACTAAAGTGCTTTAGATAAGCATACAGGTACACATGTCAGGTGTGCAAGCAGTGTGCAGCTGCTGTTGAATATGTATATGACCAAGCCCTTTTCCACCCCCCACCCCAAACCAAACCTGTCACTAAAACCTGGTCAGGAACATGACCCGTTACAACTCGGATAACAAGTGACATATGAGCTGCAAGAAACAAAAAACTGAAAAAATATTCCAGAAATAAAATATGAATGGGCTGTTTACGAGCATGGAAACTATACATTAACAGTACTAACTACTCAATCGAATGATGGGTGCAGTGACATTACATGGTAGCCCTTTTTGCAAGTATGATGGTATTACAGTTTGCAGTTTTTCAAATATGTGTTTTAGATGAAGGGGAAAGGAATCTGTGCAGTTACAATGGCATGTGTGTGTGTGTGTGTGTGTTTGTGACGCCTAGTTTGTAAACAAGGTATCACAAGATGGAATGATGGATACTTTTCATATTTGGTATATGAATTAATTATTTTAAGAGGAAGAACCCTATAGTTTTAATTTTTTTTTTTGGTGGAGGTCAGAGGTCATGTGAGGTTTCTAGGGATCAAAAAATTAAAATCTCATAAACACCATATCTCAAGGTTGAAGGCATGGATACTTTTCGTATCTGGCATGTGAATGCCTTATAGTCATAGAATCCTATTGTTTTTGGTAGAGGTCAAGTATTATCTAAGTTCACCAAGGGTGGAACTTCAAAAAGTTTGGATATTGTTTGGAAACATGATTCTCAAGGTAGGAATGATAGACACTTTTCATATTTAGAACATGGATATATCATGTTAAACTGTAAAAACCTTGTATATGGCTCGTAAACATGATCTCAAGATAACAATGACCAACAGTTTTCATATGTTATATATAGATTTGACATGTTTATACTGCAGGCTTGTGGATCCACAACAGTGGGAAGATGATTTCTATTAGTTTTGGTCAAGGCCAAAGGTTATCTGAGGTCACCAGAGGTGAAGAGTGGAAGTTGCTAGTAAATGCAAATGCTCATACTTGATATATAGGTTTTTCAGATGAAAATCCTACAATTTTTGAAGATAAGGTCAGAGGTCGTGAGGAGTCAAAAACTGAAACGGGTGTAAAATGCGATGTTTTAAGATAGGAACCACAGATACTTTTCATAATTTCATGTGGGTGTGTTATAATCAGTGGGTGAACGCTATTGTTTGAGGCTGTCTAAGGTCAATGAAATTCATATGGCACTAACCTTGTGAACTGCTTAGAAACATGATATCTCTAGCGGGACAGTACTGATAGTGACATACTAAGCATTTGTGGTTATGTCTCCTTTTGGGAGTACTTTCAGGTTTTTGCCTGCAGCACTTGGAACTGGTAGGGAGCATTTTTTTTAAATCCCAGAAAGTAAAGCTCTTAACAAAATATTTTCAGATGCAAGGTATTTCTAAGCCTTATTGGTTCTTGTTTGTTATTCAAAATTGTAAATTTGTCTAACCCTAATGCAGTAAGTATTATGTTTGAAATGCATGTAATTGATGAAATTTTACTAAAGTTGAATTAAGGAGATGGGATTACCAGCATGAAATGTATTAAACGGTCTGATTTGTGACATGTTATTTTTGAAAGTACCTTACTCTTGAGGTTACCAAAATCCTGGATGTATGCACATTTAAAGAATAAGGGAAGTTTAAAACATAGAAATACTTCCATGTTTAAAATAAGCCAAGTTTTATTACATGGAATTTGTCCGATTAAAATATCAGGCCCTGTAACAATTTTATCAGGAGCACAGACTGATTACTGTGTGGAAGTTACTTGGGCAAGTGATTGATCTCCCCGCTTTTATGGGCGTACCTTTTTGTTTTAGCTTGATTGAAAGTTTAAGTCACATTTTATGGATGTGTGCAGTATGTAATTTCATCTGTACTGTATGTTCACATGTGGAATATTGCTGGAGAAATTTCTGCTGTCCAGTAAAAACAGTCTGTATGCACTGTTTGTTTCTTGAAACTTGGGAGTAAATTGTTTACCAAAGGGAAATAATGTAACTTGTAAATTCCTGTTAAAGTATACGATGATTGAAAGAGATACTGTTTGCTCCAGCAGATATTAATGGAAAGCTCAAAAATTGCTCACTCTGCCTAGTATATGGCATGTGATCACATACAGCATTCCTTAACCGCAGCTCTTCAAGCAAGTCATCTAGGTAAAAGTAACGTTTCTGAAGTTGCAGACATATAAAATAGCTTTTAAAATCAAAAGTTAAAAATAGCATTTGATGTTGTTGCCATAAGGGGGGGATAGATACACTGCAAGCAGTTGTGTTAATCCTAGTTGATGATGAACTTACCATTTAATTAAAAATTCAGTCCCAAAAGTCGTAAAGTCTTTTCAAGTATCGCACTGGGAATGAAGTTACAGTAGCGGTAGATTTTTTTCCTGAAAAGACCCCCAACCAATTTTCTTTTACGTACAGTTTTGCTTCTGAATGATTCATGTGAAAATGTCTTTATTATTTTCTTTGTTCAGGTTGTCATTGGAAAGTTTAGACTCATAAATTATTAGCATGAAAAATCAGGTTTGGAAATTTAGAGACATTGATGGTGGTGCATTATTTCTTACGGGTCTTCTCTTGGCACATAAAATATGACAGACGAGGAAAGCCTTCATGCCAAATAGTGAACTTTTAGAATGGATTTTGCTAAGGAGGTGATTGAGTAGCCATTCTTTACACTATGATAGAGGCAACTTTTTCAAGTATGGGACTCACGGTGGGGTGGTGAGAGCAGGGTTGGTTAGTGCTGGTTAAATTAGAGATCACAGAATCAAATATGGGGCCTGGGGAGGGGTGTAAGGGGACAGTATGTCTTGGCATTCCATACCTATCTTGTACTGAAAAGTTTTGAATTTTGACCGGTCTGAGATGATGTACAATGGTGCAAAACTTTTCGTGTTGGATATGATTTAGAGACATCACTTTCTGCAGTAATGTAGGAAGACAGTTAGTGACAGTCTTAGAGTCTGGTATAGGTAAATGTTATGTCAATTTCTCACAAAGTATGAGTGTAGTCTTCAAATATATACTCATCTTGTGAATGGTGGTAATATGATATTAATACGTACATAATAAATGTCAAATATTATCAAACAAAACACTTGTGGGAATTGATGTTTCAAGCATATGAAGTCTTTCTTTTCAAAACAACTCAGTATAAAGAATCAATAATAAATAGAGCTATATTTCAGTCATATAAAAGGGAGATTTAACTTCATATTCTTTTTATTTGCCTCAATCAACAAATCAAATTTTACAACTTGTTGGCCATATTTTGTTTATTCAGAAAGCAATTTGAAAAGCAATTTGACCTGAAAGTTGGTCTTTGCATGCAGGCTCTGTAATGATTGACAGCACCTAATACTGTGACGATGTCAGGGATTGCACTTACCTGGGAATAATTGCTCTGCAGTGACAGATAGATTTAAAAATATTGTTGATGTAGACTCTTTCAGATTATGTTTGTCAAGCTGTACAGGATTATTTTCTCTGTTCGTTATTTTTGAGAGATCTGTAAGATAGAAATAATGCCTGGCTGTAAAATCATTTTAAAACACAGTACACTTAATTACACTGTTGACATGGGAGTGAATATAAAATTATTGAAACTTTAACAATTTTGAGGCTTATTAAATTCTTTACCACAGGTATAGGAGCTAGTATGACATCAAACTTTTCCCTCCTCCTGCCCCCCCCCCACACACAGACCTACACCCTTTCAGGGTTTGGCAAAAGCCATTTCGCAGGCAAAAGCCATTTCGCAGGCATAATTTGTTACAAAAGAAGACAATTTTTGTGGGTAATGCAGGTTTTTCTCTGACAAATACAGCTCAGCCATCATAGGAAAATATATCCTGTATTCCCAGCTATGTCTTTATCACATAATCAGTGAAAACCTGAGGGTTACATTCATGTGAACCAAACTGCTATGCTTTTTTTGCATTTGTGTCTATTTGACTATCTCAAATTGCAACATGCTATGCAGTACCAGAGATGAAATTTCATGCATGGCCTTGTATTTTGAACTGTGTAATTGTATTAAGTATGAAATGTGTATCACTTTCAGAGGATTGTTCAAGAGGACTATGGTTCATAGAGGGAATTACATTGGAGAAAAGACACTAGAAATATACTACAGTTTACTAATATTTGATGAAAAGTCGAAAACATATTTTACTTAGGGACAGAAAAAAAGAGTGCTATACTTCTTATTTTCCTACCACTTAGAACATATACATTACGTCAGAATGAATGAAAGTTGAAACCACTGGTCCAGTTGTTTTATATTGATTCTTGTAAGGTGGGTACGAAATTTGGAAAGACCTGTTTCCTATGTCAACTTAAGAGCTCTGCAAAATTAGGATAATATCATCAGTTAGTTGTGCCCCAAAATAATTTCCCCAGGTGCAGTAAATGGTCATGCCACTTGCGGATAGCTTCTTTCCTTTTCATGTGCTCTAGTGTATTGATATAGGGACTAAAACAGAGTATGAAATTTTTGTATCTTTGGTTTCTTTTTCCTTAATTTTTTTTTTTTTTTTGGTGAAATTAGCTAATTAGTTTTCTGTCAGTTGCATGGAACTGCTTTCTCTCAGAGCCTGAAATTGAAGACAAGTCAGTTCCTTGCAGGGAGTCAGTAGATGTCATTGGATATTCTTCATTAGCTTTTATTCTTGAAGAAAAACTAGGCAGTGTTATTTTAGGAACATCTGGTGACCCATGTGCAAATTCATTATGAGTAGTTTTTATCAATTCCCAATTTCACAAATCATGGGATGTGAAATGACCTATGTGAGACTTGATCAAGGATGTTTTATGAAAGCCTAGAGAATGGAATAAGGAAAATAAAAATGTGTGAGAAAGTACAGAAATGATTTCATCTTGGCATAAAACTTTTGTGAAATGAAATTTGCCCTATGACATGATGGGGTATAAAACTTAGTCTTAGCTGTGCATTTTAAATGAAGGTGATAGACCTAGCAAATATCCAGGACTTATCCAGGACAAATTCACCTTCATTATGTAGCTAGAGCTATAATTACCACATGTAGTTCTTTGCAGGTTATTGACCAATAGATTTTAATGAATAATGGCAGATTGAGGCATGTTTAGCAAATTTTGCCAAAAGTTTGATGACAAGGAGCTAAAAAATGACAGCATGCTTCCATTCTGACTCTAGTTTGATGTTTGACCATCTGGACAAATAGATACATAGCAGAATTGACTGGTTTCATTAAAATTAGTGAGTTATTCATTGATGTTATTTCTGTGAGATATCTTTGATGTATTTCTAGTGTTTAAAAGGGGCTTTAATATTGAGGTGGTTCACAAAATTCATTTTCTTAATACCTGTTGAGTTTTACTCACATCTTGATGGTGAGTGGTCAAACTAAGAAATTCAGCACATCTAATACACAACTGAAACAGCAATGATATAATGATTAGTGAACAAAATCATTTATTACAAATTCGTGACCGACAATTTTTACCATTAGGTAATAATCATATGCAATCCCTGTCCACAAAAACTACAATTTCTCACATTTTGGGTAACTATAGGAAGAAGTACATGAGTAATGAGACTAATTAGAAGCATGGTCATGCAATGGTTTCCTTCAAACTTGACACAAAATAATCAATATATCAACTCAGTGAACCCCTCAAACAGATTTGGCAGTACTGCTTAGGTTATGATAAGGTGGAAGTCAGTTTTTGTTAGCACATTTTAAAGAAACTTATTTTTCAAATTGATAAGTACAGTATCTATGTATCTGCTACATGTAAGAATGTAATGTATATATGGTTTTAACTCCAAATTTTAACATCACTTTGCAGAGTTCACTTTAATGAAAACAAGTATAATTGCTCTTTTGGCTCACACCCCAAATTTATTTTCAAAAATCTTCTAAATCTTACAGATTTTCTCTCATTTGGCAATATTTTTTATTACGTTTCTATATAAAAAAATTGACTATTGAAGGTAAACCAAGGAGTTATTTTGTGCATGAATTTAACAAATAAGAAGCAAAACTATTGTCACATGATTAAAGGAACCATTCCTGAATTAGGATGATGGGGTATACTTAAAGGAAGACTGCATTTTCCTTTAACTGTTTCTTGGCATGCTTCATGGGGAAAATTAAACAGGACAGCTAGCAACAGGGAATCTCAAAACTAATTTCATAAACCAGAGAGTTTGTCACTAGACCAAATAGTGGATTTACAGTTCAAGTATTAGTGAGGTCTGTGTGTAATTGCAATTACTTACAGTGGAATGAGAAGAGGGTCGACAGCAGAGCTCTGCTAATCAAGTCACTGGAAAAACTCTGGCTAAATCTAGATAAATTTTGGGGATTGTTTTCAAAAGTTTATTCTTTTGAATTTGATCATCCATTGGGACTAACTTGAGGGATCCAGTTAAATTATGTAAACATTCAATTTAAAAAGACAAAAAAAAAAAAAAAAAAAGAAATGGAATTTCAGGCCATGATTCAGGCCTTGAAGAGCATTTTGTAGGATGCTTGACCACAAATGTAGGGGAAGCCTATGGCTAAGAAGTTAAACTTCACATCGGAGGATGGCTAGCCAACTGAGTAATTTACATCAAATTTGGTTTCTGCTGTTGGTATGTGCATGCTGCTGGCCTAGGCAATGTGCATTGATGTTTATTTCTGGAATCTGTGACTGAATTTCAAAGGCAAGATTCAGATTCCAAAGACAGGAGGTTTGGCTATGGAAATGGTAGTGGGTATCTTACAAGTGTTTTATACTTTTTTTTCTTTATAGAATT
>WURT03067247.1:0-13602 GCA_009936505.3 Holothuria glaberrima
TTGTTGTTGTTGTTGTTGTTGTTGTTGTTGTTGTTGTTGTTGTTGTTGTTGTTGTTGCTGTTGTTGTTGTTGTTGTTATTATTATTATTATAGAAACGTCTTTTGAAGATGGTCGGGGGTGGGGGTCTACAAATACAGGTTCATGACACCCAGAGACCCTGATGACATCCATGTACGATAGAAAGTACGACCTGATAGAGTTTTCAATGTAACGTTTCAGAACCAGTCTTCTTGAGTCTTATCTGTTTCCTTGCTATGTTGCGATTTTGAGGCAACCACTTACCGATCTAACGCAAACGATATTGATGATAGAAATAACGATTAAAGGGAATGTGTCATTTGTTGCTACTGATAATCCAGTAAAAGCCAAACACGTTCTAAATGATGCAATTAAACTTTGACTCAAAGTGTTGTCGCTACGGTTCACAAATGGCATAAGAAATAAGAAAATACTGTAAATCCAAAATATTGTAACGTGGTAGACTTACCGTCTTGGTACCCAACTGTGCAACTGGTTTGCATTAAACCGCTACGTACAGGTTCAACATGTATTATTACAGCATTAATTTAAATTTACGATAAGCAATAAAGCAGTGCATAGATTGCCCTAAACCGGAACCAAACGGAAACCAACCGAAACGGTAATCGGTTTTGAGTGGTCTTTTTTTCATTTTTCATCTCGGACCGCCTGTCGAGTGGTCCGACTTGTCATGAAACCGACATCATTTCGATTTCGGTTGGTCTTTCTGTCTGTGTATTTTTTTCTTTCTTTTAATTGGACAACAATGGACAACATGCTAAAACCGCATGGAAGTGTACCGGAGTGACCTCTATTCTAAGTCCATGTAAACCCACTGATTATGTTGCATTAATTTTATACTTTTTTAATTTGTATACCATGGAGGCCTCATCAACTATAGGACTTGTCCTTGTCCCATGGAACCTTGCTTCCGATGCCGATGCTACAAACAGACTGAACAGATGCCGTTCTGGTCTCCGGTGGTCTAGGTTCTAAGCTTGTCGTTTTCGGACGTCCTTGGATGTGTTCAAACCGACGATTGGGGGAATTAAGCATCAAAAAACCAGAACGACGCCCACTTTTAGTAGGCAACATACGGGGTCACGACCCAACGTTTGGGTCCTGAAAAATACGTATAGGGGAAGCGACATCATTTAGGAAACTAGGGAACACAAAATATTTACAAACTCCCCCACCCCCCCCCCTTCAACTCAACGTAACGTAAGAGTTGGTAAACGAAGGCAGACTGAATTTCTCTTTACATCAATAGCTTCTGTTGACAAGATGCTCCCTGGCAGTGCGTATCTAGTTTGCGTATTGTAAGTCTTAAGTATTCAATTTATTTGTTGCTAAGGGGGATCTAGAAGATAACTGAGTACGGAGAGTTTTTACCATCTGGGACGAAATTGCAGGTCCCGAAACAGCTTAAAGCAGATTTTCTTTCCATTCAGCTGACGTTTCCTTCTATGGATGCTGAATGTAACAAGTTTGTAAAAGTTACAACTTGTAAGCAAATAAACGGTGAGAATAATTGAAAGCCGATAGATTTTTTGCCTTTAAATATCTATATATATATATATATATATATATATAGTAACACCTGAGAAGAGTTATATACATATATATATGTATATAAAATGAGAACGAATGCAATAAAGATCATAACTGGTTGATTATTGGAGTACAAAACTTAAATTTTAAATCTTAAAATTTAAGTTTTGTACTCCAATAATCAACCAGTTATGATCTTTATTGCATTCGTTCTCATTTTGCATTTTAATTTTGGAGTATACGTGGAGCTGAATCTTTCTGCTATATATATATACATATATATATATATATATATAACTTACCTAAAGATCATGTCAAAAGATTCAATTAGACAATTACTTGGAAAGAAAGTTTGAACACACTCGAAGTGTCGAATGAAAAAAAACCTAGTGGAAATTGTGAATGTACCTGTCATAATACTCTCGGATAGTGCTGCTAACAGTACTACCAGGAGGAGTATATAGAACATCCATCTAAACACGTGTCCTTTGCATCGCAAATAATAGTCCGTTTTTGGTTTTTGAGAAATATGCGAACGGAAAGAAACATTCCACACCAAGACAGCTACCGCGATGTAAATCGCATGTAAGATCGTCTCTATTACGTTGAAAAAGCATTCATTGGGTAAAGCTATACCGTCAATAGTGTTGTTATATGTGATGCAATAGGTATCCATAATAACATCTGACACCCTGTGATGACAAACGTAAAGATGGGAAAGCTTCCACGAAATGATTATATCAACTGTGCGATCTGATATTATATTAATATGTGGTGGATTGATCCCTACAGCATGTACTAATTTTCAGAGCTTCTACTCATCACCCGGCTGAGTGTTGGCAATATGCAAGACTTGCAATTATAAGGGTGCTGTACTATGATTGATAAAATTTTGGCAAAATGCCGTTGGCACAACGGCACAAACGCCCGCACAATTTTCTCTGTTTATAATGCAGCTGATGGGGAAAACGTCCTTAACTGGCTTCTCAATTTGAGTTCCCTCCGCTTGGTAACATAACGCATTATGTCCTGGATATGAATCTACGGTCTAAGTGTTCACATTTTAAAAGTTTCGTAAGTTAATTAAAGTATTGATATTTGCAGCTAAACTAATCTCATTTGAAGTAGCAAGTCCGTTGGTGTACCAGGGGGGAACCGACTCTCCAAGCGGTAGATAGTACCTGCAGGGAACGCAAATGATTTTACTTGCAATGGAGACTGCAAATCGAGGACGAAAGGGCTCCGCCCTATTCCTCTCAAACAAAGATGTATAGTCCAGTGGAAGGTGCTGCTTACACTAGTACAATTTTTACACATTAGAAAACTGTTTCAGAAAAGAATATTATTTCTTCAATAGACCTTATCCATATGAAGCCACAAAGCAGAAACGCCCCCTCCCATAGAGGTAAGTGCGTAGATTGCAACTTTCATCAACAAATACAGACAACTGATTTGTGTACCGGTCGGACACGGGCGTAAATCTACGTCGTGCGTGCAGTGTTAGGAGGGTAGAGTGTGCATGATTACCCCCCCCCCCTCCCAAGGGAACCGACGGCTCCTGTATTTGGGTGCTGTTTTAGTTGGCCCCCATTTGGGTGGGAGTATCGGCATCATTGTTGTCAGCTTCGCTGCTGTCAGTCATGGTGTCTTCCTCCAGAGGCTCTGATGCACTGTCGTTAGTATCACTCTCTGAGATAACATCGTTTCAACTATCGTCTGAAGAGTCGTGAGGTCGCTATGCTATGCCCTTCTTAGAATTTCCACCGTTAATCTCCAGGTCTCTATGGCTGAGTTTGTGGAACCGCTCTATGCGCCGACGGAGACGGTAGCCCCGCGTAAATGGCAACTGACAGATATGACAAAGATGAGGCATGCTGACGGTGTTGCAATCATGAAAATCTGCTATACAATGTGAGAAACACGAGTCTCCATCGACTTAAATGTACCCCTACACTCGCTCGGAGCAGATGAGCACGCGTCATAGAGCAATCGAAGCACATGAGAATGGGCAATGAAGCACTGAGAACAGAGGAGCACAGGAACAGAGGAACATATGCGGTGGAGCACATGGAGCAGAAGAGCATACGCAGTGGGGCATACGGATCATGCGTGTTAACACTCCCTGCAGGGGAAGATGCCGTTAGGCACGTAGAGCCGATAAGCATGCGTATGTGGGGCAATCGGAGCAGAGGAGCATACTTAGTGGTGTGCTCCAGGGCAGGAGAGCAATGCATGGAGCGCCGAAGCCGAGGAGCATACATTGGTGTACTACAGGCGAGCATGTTTTTACGAGCCATATGACATTGTAAACTCGTCACGTCAAGGCAGAGACATATTTGACCCTACATGGTGGTATTTTATCAGCAAGATCCCTCTCTTTCTTTAGCTTTATTTGTTGTCTCAGTCATAAATCTTTCGCTTAAGTTTTGTCAATATTTCTCCAACCCAGACTTACGGGTGAGCTCTTCTCGACACATACGTGTGGCGGAGGCAATGACCAAATTGTCCAGGGGTATTCCATATCGAACAATGACATGACGTTAAAACCACGATTTTGGCCAGCTTTCTGCACAGAGGCTTTACAGAAATTTTGTTTAGGCTACATGATCGTATATGCAGTACTTAGGATATCCTCTTACATTGCTCTTTAATCAATTTCTCTTGGTTTACTTGAGTGAAAGAGCTCCTAAACACCTCGCCAGTATATACACTGTACTACACAGTAAAAGATGTCTAGGCACACAACGGTGAATGCAAATCTTAATGTAAATCAAAAGATGGGTTGCCTTGTTCCTGGTATGACATGTCTATACACGCTCATTTGTTGTGCCTCTAATGAGATTTAATCAGTCCGCCGATGTTGAAACTCCTGCTGGTTATGACTTCTAATAAATCATCCTCAAGATCGGTATCTATAATGAAGATGTCTGTTTGCCAGGTAAATGCTTATACCGTAGCTATAGGAATTCAGCGTCTACTCTTTCTGTATGAACACTGAGTGGAACCAAAACCGTTTATCAGGCGACTTACAAAATAGACGGTGCCCCCCCCCAAAAAAAAAAGAAAAAAAAACCTGCCCGCATTGCGCGCTAGGACTGATCTCGGATGCTTTCACCACATATACACACACAAACACACGGGCGGAGGTCTCTACAGAGGCCTCCCACCCAAACGGGGGCCGAACTAAAACGGCAACCAGATACGGGGGCGGGGTTATCATGCACCCTCTACCCTCCTAGTGCTCTTCATTATTTACCCTCCAAGTTTACGTCTCGTGACGTCATATGCATAAGGTGTATGCATCTTGCGTGTTTGCAGGTTGAGTTGCATTCTGTTGTTTTATGTGTGATATATAATACCAGCCATTTTAGAAATATTTCACGAATTTTTGCATGGCCTTTAAAAGTTTCTATGTTTTGTTCAGATTCCAAAACAATTAATTGCTGTAAATGAAGTTATCGGAACCGTAAATAAAACTTTGTATACTTATAAACTTCATTCCTTAGTAAATGAGATGAAGGGAGTATTTATGTTTCCCAATCTTATGTGAGACAAAATTTATCAAGAAATGCTTTTGAATTACTGGTCGGGGGGGGGGGCTACTACCCTGATTACCTAGTTTCAATGGTTTACACTCTGCTTCCGAACCGCAATTTCTCTGTAGTTACTATCTTCATTGCCCTCAGGCATATTTCACTGTTCTCGCTAAAAAGGCATACATGTTACAATCGTAAATTATTAGCAATTGCTCTCACTACCTGCAACTCCAGCGTAACTCCTGATGGCATATAAAGGATTTCATATGCATGCTTTTCCCTCAACAAATTCTCTTTTAGATGATTTTGTTTTGCTATGAAACAATTCAACGTCCCCACGTCCTACACATGAAAGTAGTCGCTTGAATGGCTCCACAGATAGAAAACTGGAGAATTTAAAGGTAGGGTATCTACAACGAAAGAGTGAAATTGTACTCAAGAGAGCATCATTCAGTTTAAGCACAACTGCAGAGGGAAGGAAGGTTTCCTGAGAGCATATCTTTAAGTGTGCATGCACTTCACTTTTAAAGATAAGTAATATGGACCGATTAGGTAATGATCAAGCACTAATTCAAGGTTACAAAACATCATCTTAAAGGATTAAAGCTCTAGATACTTCATACTTCAGTTAGTACTTAGATAAAGGGAGTGTTGACCAAAGTCGCTACTAAGGCTTAATCTTATTATACCACGTTTTGCAAAGAGCAGCAGATTCCATGTAGGGTAGATGTGAGAAATATGGAACCATTAAGCTCATTTACCTTATTTGCATAGCAATGGACACAATGAATGCAGACAAATGCTTATATTACCCATTAAGCTCCCATACAAAATTGCAAAATATCCCAAACGGGGAAGGGTCACGCCTTTTCTGATGGAGGGCAAGATCCCCTATAGTCCAATGGGTGCCATCCCATCAGAAAATAGTACCTTACAAAATTGGGATGGTATCAAAATGGCCTGAGCGATGTAGTCTACTTGATGCACGTTAGCATGTGTCATTGTATACTCCAAAACGTAATGTTTTGCACGAAACGGCTATGCACTGTGTTTGTAAGGTCTACATTGCGTTGAAAAAGCAAAATATGGGCTAGCCATGTAAAGGTAGGCAAATGCTTATATTTAGTACACGCACTTTTATTATGACAAGAAAAGAGAAGACATCCAATACTAGGCTATGCAACTATTACATTGGATGATGACTTAATTAAATATTGTCCCATATTAATTGCAGTGGAGGGAATATGATACATCATGGGTTATTTCGACTATTATATAAAGGTGCAAAACATTGTAACTGCAGAAACATAAAAGATATATCTCAGTGACTTCAATATAGGGGTAACACGGGTCTGGTCACGGACTTAAATACATGGACACAGGATCACGTGACCAATACGGTCGCCACCGTTCAAACGAATTTAAGCGTACCAAGATGGCCACCGGGCTACAAAAATTTGCCTAATTTGACGATGAATCAGCAACATTTCGGACAAAATACAAACATCAATGGAAGAACAATGTCACAATTCTTCATTCTTTTTGCTGAATTTGACCTGACCTGAGCTTGCATTCTTTCTAAAATATTACAAGTTTCTCACACAACCTGTCAATACTGTGCCACTTGAGCTAGTCCAAACTTTTACTCACAACAGCATAGCAGGCGGCCATTTTGGTACACCATTTTTTCCACGGACGGTGGCGACAACCTCCGCATAGGACGTTAGCACCTGTGGTCGTACGTGGGTCTGGTTCACCATCACGTTCCCTTTCCTACATTCCAAATTAAGTTGGTGAATTTGGTGAACCAAGGCTACAGCACTGCGCCATGCAAGCTGCAGGTCAGTCATACTCTCTTGATCTTATCGTTCCCCCTCTTCCCTCACCCATCTGACCCTTCTCTCCTATCAAAAAGATAATAAGTCTGGTCATGCCACTGTATACTGCTAACTAGACATATTTATCACTACTTAAAGTTTCCACTAACATTTCATGGTCTAATTTTTCAGTTGGGTACTTTATTCACAAATGCTATCTTACTCCACTTCAATATTCTCGGTACTTTTGAGAACACATACCAGTGTTCACTGTTGGCTGCAGTGTTCACTGTTGGCTGCAGTGTTCACTGTTGGCTGCAGTGTCCACTGTTGGCTGCAGTGTTGACTGTTGGCTGCAGTGTTGACTGTTGGCTGCAGTGTTCACTGTTGGCTGCAGTGTTCACTGTTGGCTGCAGTGTTCACTGTTGGCTGCAGTGTTCACTGTTGGTTGCAATGTTCACTGTTGGCTGCAGTGTTCACTGTTGGCTGCAGTGTTCACTGTTGGTTGCAATGTTCACTGTTGGCTGCAGTGTTCACTGTTGGCTGCAGTTTTCACTGTTGGTTGCAGTGTTCAATTTAGTGTGATACTCATGTATGCTGTTCATGTTCCCCTCCCTTTGCCTCCCTACTGGAATTTCCTTGATGTTATTACTTCCACCATGAGGCATCAATTACATCCATAAAAATCTTTACATAGCAAAAACATCCACTCAGCAGCATAACATCGAAACTCGAAGTAAACAATTCCAAGTTCAGGTCTGCCATTCTGTCGGGGTGTCATAAAGGGTACAATAAAATATGATTTTATATATAATACTTGATTTTGCTCTGTATTTAGATAAATTCCTCCATAAAAACCTAAATTTTCCAAGTTTATTCTGTAAAAACCCAAAGATTTCAAATTTTCTTTAATAAAAGCCCTTCTTCACTAGAATCCCAAAATGTCTCGAGCTTCGCCCACCGAGAATTTTGCTTTCAACTTTCAACCCGTCGACCTTGTCTGGGCTTCGGGTTCCTGGCCACTGTTGGGGAGCTAAGCCCCCTGTCGAGAGCTAGGCCCCTGTCGGGCAAGTTATGGCGCTACCCTGATGAAAAATTTGTAAATTTAAGCTAATCGTTTGTATAGAAATGACCAAAAATAGCATTATTTTGCTCGAGAAAATAAGCAATTTTTTTGTCCACATAGGGGAATGCAGCCCCAGACCCCGCGTCATACGCCTGGAGTTGTGAATTAGCTTTTAAGACTCTTTAAACTCGGACTGTATCTGAGTCCACCTGACCCGATCTCGAGCCAACTTCGCTTCCAGTGGCCAACATTCCGGTCCAATTCCAAGTCCAGTACCCTCCGATTCCGAGCCAATTCCGTTTCCAGGTTCTTCATTTCCGGGCCAGTTCAGTGTCCGGCCATTCGACAATGGATCATCTCGTAACAATGCTTCTTTGTACTTTTTTGCAGTTACACTCAATTAAAACAGGCATTTTTAGGAGTCAGTTTCATACCCTGGTTCAAACTGTATTTGATTAGCTGTATATGGCGGTTCATGTCTTGAACTGTGCATTAATATCAATGTAGCCCTAGGGAACAAATTCAACTTTCAATTTTGTGGAATCGGCTCCGATTCCGAGTCCGGAGAAGCTTATTCTGGGCAAAATCTGATCCCAGAACCTCCCATTCCGGGCCAATTCCGAGTCCGACGAAAAACAGACTCGATTCCGAAATCGAGATCAGGACTCGGACGTTACAGCTCCGCCTGTTTGAAATATTACAATAAAACACAGTAGACTCGTAGCCGGACAAAATTACTGAAAGGAGGTCAAGATAGCTTCGTCGGGGGGGGGGGACGAAATATTTTTCAAGGTGGTGACAAGATGTGTCAAAATATATTAAAGACAATCCCAACTTGAAATTTCTAGGGGATGAAAAATGTTTCAGGGGACCGCGCCCTGCCGCTCCCCCTTAGCTTAGGGCTTGCAATAGTGTGTTATGGCAACTTGACTCAAAGCCCAAAGTCAATACCTAATGTATGCATACTGAACAAGTGGTTTGCGGCTTCAGAAGTAAGCAATGCATTTTTCAGTAAGTAGGGGCATGCTAGCCTTCGCTTTTAACCACAAGTGAGCACAGTTTTTTGTTTCCCCAAGTTTGTATTTAGGGTACATGGAGGGAATACGGAAATCGTGACTGTTGTCTCAGGACGAATGGAAGTAATTTTTTCTACTCTAACCTTTTTTAACCTTAATCCTACAACCACTTTTTTCATGATTTCAATGGAAATTTCCGAAAATCGTCCTCTTTTGTTTTGAAGGCGGCTGTTGGATGTTGGATTCAAGCCTGCCGTGATCAAGCTGAAAGGTCAAGAATGAATCAGCGCCATCTATTTTTTGTATCTCGCCTCTTTTTTCCCACATCAACATAGGTTGTAATGATTTTTTCACTCAACGACCAGTGGTGTACGCAGGATTTCTCTCAAGGGAGGGGGCCATGCAGTATGTTGTGTGATCGCCGGCCTGGGGGAGGGTCTAAGCGGAGAAAAATTTTTGAAAAATTAGGTGTCCTTAGATGCAATCTGGTGCCACATATGCTACCTTTTAAAGTAAAATTTGTCTTAGAAAATTGACGTATTTTAGGAACTGAAATAAAATTGACCTCAGTGAGGAGGTCTATGGTGGGATACCCCTCCTCTTTGAAAATTTTGAAAATTTTTGTGTCCTTATATGCAATCTGGTGCCACATATGCTACCTTTTTGAAGTAAGATTTGTGTGTACAAAATTTGCGTTTTTGTAGGAACTAAAAGAAAAAGGCATCAGTGATCGCCGGCCTAGGGGAGGGGTCTAAGGGGAGGGGGACACCCTTAGGTGCAATCTGGTGCCACATATGCTACCTTCTGAAGTAAAATCTGTGTTTCAAATTTGCGTTTTTTAGGAACTTAAAAAAATTGGCATCAGTGAGGGGGCCATGGGGAGACAACCCCTTTGAAAATTTTTTAAAAATTAGGTGTCCTTAAATGCAATCTGGTGCCACATGTGCTACCTTTTGAAGTAAAATTTGGGTTAAAAATAATTTTTTTTTAGGATCTAAAAAAGAAAAAATTTGCATCCGTTAGGGGGCCATGGCCCAGTGCCCCCCCCCCGCGTACGCCAGTGTCAACGACAGACCTCTTTGCTCGCAAGGTAAGAAAATAGGTGTGGCGCCAGGATTTGCCAGAAGAGAGGGCCGGCCAAGCTTCCCGAGAGGGGACAAAGACGACCGCTGCTTGATTAATGTAAACGACAAAATTTTTGGCGCTTCCGGGTTGTAATAAATGAAAATTGAAAAATTGGGCTTTGTTTTTGCAGAATCTGTCTTCCTTACTAAGAGACAAATCAGTTAAACCGTTCTAGCCGTTAGTCGTCGTCGTTGGGGTGTACATACTTATATTACGGTCATTCCAAGTTATTGCCCACAATATCCCCGATTTTACTCTTTTAAAACTCCCTTGCCACCACTGTGTAGCTCCATAGTCTTGTTGGTTCTTTGTATACTAGAACGTGTAAAAACCTGCAACATATTGAATTTCTGATGGAAATATTACAACTGGAGTTATTTTAATGACTGGCTGGTAGTAGCTTCAACAAATAAGTGTCATGAAATCTCTAAAGATTAAGGTATCAACCAAGCGATCAGAAGCATGTGGGATTATATATTTCCCACTAGACGATAATATTAAAAATTACTGGTAAATTAATATTTACTTTTAAATGTTATAAGGGTATGCAAAATAACGATTTGCCATTGACTTGTTTAATTTGATTTGGGTAAAACACTCGAACGAGATTCTCTCATATTACAGGGCCTAAACTATACACGAGTGTTTATTCTTCAACTAAATATAATACGAATTTTAATTTTAATTAAATGAGAGCATCTTACTAAAACGTCGTAGGATATAGTTTCATTAGTAGTGTAGGAAGGGGTCAAATTTTAATACCCCCTTTTCAGCGTGTTAGCCAAAGAACAATTGTTCATAGGGGACGGGAAGGGTGACGAGATGGAGAGATCTCCCCACTTTTAAGAGGGTGGAGAGAACACCCCTTTTCGCCCGCACTCTTAATTATGAGTACCATAATTTTCGTTGCCTGCAACACGCCAGCATGAATTTTTCCTAATGGATTCACAATCTTTCCCCATGCAGATAAAGAGCGTTTATTATGAAAAGCTTTAAAATATTTTCGCGCGGGATATTTTCTCTCCCTCCTTTCTTTGTGTACGAAAGAAGACAGAGTATTGTGTTACCTTCATCTGTCAGCTTCTGATCTGGGAGGTAAAATAATACATAGGCTCATATCCTTTTAAAGAAATCGCTTTGCCGACAGGTGGTGTAATAATTGTTGGTTTCTTAACACTCGAACGTCTTATCCATTTTACTGAAATTCAGAACTACAGCACCAAGTTCTTCAGGAGTGTATGAAAACACGGGACCCACAGGTCATATGCAGTCTACGTTTGGAAAGACCATCGATCTGGCCTGCGAGGCATTTCAATATTGTAATTTCAATAAATCATAATGTAACTATTCTTGCATGTATATTCAACCGAGTGTGGCATAAAAGAGGGACAGGGCCGTGGTGTCCCCGAAAGTAAATTTTCTACTTTCTTTGGGAGCCTTGGTCAAAATAGTGGTCACAGTAGCGACTGTAATCTCTGACTGGAATCAGTTGCCAAGACGGTTAGCCTTTTGCTACGCTAAAAAAGGGCAAATGCTTCGATACGAACGCAAAATTTGCGGCGCACGCTTCACGAGCTGTAAAGTGTCTTTGCGTTTCGTTTACCTTTTGTTTTCATGTAGTAAATAGTGACTGGTCTTCCACCTTACTTATATGATATATGCAGGGTTGTGACATCCGAGTCCGAACTCGGACTCGATTCCGGACTCTAGTTTGTTTTTCGCCGGTCTTGAAAATGGCCCGGAATGGGAGGTCACGGAATCGGAATTTGCCCAGAATGGACTCAGCTGGACTCGGAGTCGGAGCCGATTCCAGTTGATTCCACAAAAGTGAAAGTTTCATTAATGTTCCCGAGGCAACTTTATTACTGGTGCACAATTTAACAAGTAAATGGTTACATACAGTCAAGCAAATCAGAGGGTCATGAAGAGTATGAAATTGACTCCTGAAAAGTGCCCGTTTTCATCAAAAGTGTAATATGCACAAGGTAAAAAACATTTATATAAGGCGCTACATTGTCAAATGGCCGGACTCGGAATTGGAAAACCTGTAATCGGAATTGGCCCCGGACTCGGAGGGTACTAGACTCGAAATAGCCCCGGAATGGTGGTCACTGGAATCGGAATTGACCCGGAATTGGGTTAGGTGTTCTCGGTTATACAGCCCTGGATATATCATACATCATACATTTCCACTAGTCTATCTTATCTTACGACCAGGTTTTCCGAGTCATTAACTGTTTCTACCTATTATGAAGTTTATGATCAAAAAAATTTTGTGTTGTAAAACTTATGTAGTGATCCGCTAAATATTGCATATATCATGAAAATAATAATTTTTATAAAAATAAAAATAAAATTGTTATAATCTGCATTTATTTAGAAATTTTCATTAACAACAATATTGCTACACGACTGGAACAAGCCATACATGAATTAGGATACCAGGTTACAGGGGCGCAGATCGAGTTTCAAAGGGTGCGGGGACAAGCTACTAGTTTGTTGATTTGCTTCATCACTGGAAAAGGTGTATTTATAAAGTGATCGTAAAAAAAAAAAAACTAACAGCGCTTTTACTGAAAACTTAGGTGTACAAGGTGGGGGTCTTGGGCAGCCCCTTAGAGCAAAACGAAAGTCGATTTCTTCCTACCAGCACTTTCATATTCAGGGCATATTTATGAGCATCATATTCAGCCACTTACCTGCCAGCCGATTAAATATCGAACAGCCTTCAACTCCCTAGTCTCTAGAAGATGTCAAACCTTTAGCAGGATTTACCTTAATATTTTCTCAAACATTGCACCAAAATGCATCTAAGGTCCTCAAATATTCGAAAATTTTCTAGGTAGGGGATATCCCCTTCCCTTAGACCCCTCCCACTGTTAGAAACAATGTTCATAGTTCCCTTAGCCTATGCGAATATTTTCTGTGATCCCATGCAGAAACGTAGAACGATAGTAGTATTTAGTGGACTATACGAAGATTGAAAACTTATTTGAGAAACACAATGCACCAAGAAACTGTAGTGTGAGCAACATCACCATAGTCAATATTAAATGCTCATATGAAAAACAAATACTGCAATACGACATTGATAAGGTTATAAACACATTTGCAAATCAAAATAACAGGCGCAACTATTTTTTTTTTATTTTAGACAGCCTGTGCTGGCTACTGGATGTATTTCAATTACAAAGACCACATAACATCTTTTCTGTTTTTATGATAACATTGATATGAAACATATCTGGTAAAACTTTCAAACATGCTTTTATCCCTTTTAAGTGATGTCATGATTGTGTGGTACTCGGGAAAATTTTAGGGCAAAGTGCCTCCCACCATGAAATATCATTCCGTACGCCTATGACGGAAAATGGAGAGTATGATGGAGAGCATGTTGGCCTAATGGTTAAGGCATTGGACTTGTGATCTAAGGATTGCCGGTTCAAATCCCGCCTGGGTCATTGTGTTGTGT
>WURT03067258.1:8822-26146 GCA_009936505.3 Holothuria glaberrima
TCATTTTTCTTTAAAGTTTATCCTTCAGGTCATTTTTATCAATGGTTCCAATTACTTCCGTCTTCCCTCGCTTCCTAATACAGAAACCACCGCAGAAAAATCGGATAAAAACAATCTCATTACAGGCAATCCATATTTCCACTTTTTGGCGGATATTTCTGTTTTTTATGGAAAATGAATTCTTCAATCTGTTGATGAAAACAAGTTGTGTGGAGAGCTGAGGATTAAAACAACAAAAGTCTAACTTCGTTTCCCGTTGAAATACCCAATGGAATGACTCAAAAGTAACCGGCGTTTCGGCAAAAAGTTGGTATAACATTGTGATTTAAGAGTCACCACGCCAGGGGCTTTGGTAAATAAACCACTTTCCTTGTGCAGCAAAGTTACTGCATATTCAGATACTACGTGAAGCCGAGGACTCCTTTACCACAAGAGGCCAAATAAAATAAAGGCCTGGGAGTCTGGTCTCCCACTTAATGTATGATAAAGATTTCATAAAACCTTCTTGGAACAATTCATATACACGCAAACTTGATAGGTAGAGGTTGCTTTTTGTGCATGTCGGAACACCAACGATGGTAATCGGCAGCTTTTACCCCCCCCCCACCTTCCCCGATGGCATTGATTCCCTGCAGTGATCATCTTGTAAGAAGAAAAAAGTTGTCACTTTTTATGTTAAGTGTCCCCAATAAACATGTGTTATTGCTCGAGTGGTGCCAACTTAGTTCACATGTTATATTTGGCCTTTTATGTGGGTTAACTACACCAAAATTCCAAAATAAGTCTACCATCTTTTCTCAGTTAGGATACGCTTCGATCTTACTAATTATCAAACGTTACTTTTCCAGCGAAAAATACGATACAACTGATTTCATAGAAATTTGATACAAAAAATTAAGCTCGACTATGCGCAAAAGTTGTGCTAACGGTATACACGCATAACCCTAGTATAGATACAACCAATGATTGACGATCTACATGTCCAACAACTTAAAAAGGGAGATGCTCCAACGCATTGACGTCAGTCGACACAAACGACAACTCTGGTTTCTTTTTACTCAAAATTTGATAGCCTATTATCACGTGACTGAACAGTGTCAATAGTGTCATGGGCACCTATAAAGGATCCTGCTCTACACGTGGGCATCTTGTATAATCATCTGAAGCTCGGGAGTGGATGCACGTTACTTTCACACACGCAACAATGCTTTGGAGTGAAGACGATTTTTAGCGTTTACTGCGTGTAATGTGCGTCCACACATGTTGTTGAGTTATCACTGTTCTCATTCCAGGGGTTTAGCCAGGCCCGTAGCAAAGGGGTGGGGGTGGGCAGGGGGATAAGCCCCTGCCTGAATTTTCTCACCCTGGAAAGTTTTAAGTTGCCATTGACTTAATACATTTTTAGGAATTTGGCCCCCTAAAAATTTTTCTCGTCCCTGGAGTCTATTTCCCCCTCTCTTCAGTACCTTTTCTGGCTTACGGACCTGGGTTTAGCAGCACGACAGGCTAAATCCACGGTTGTCAGACCAGAGAATACCCACAACGATGATACATCAAACAAACAAAAAATGTTCACGAAAACGTAAATAAATGGAGCTGTTTTTAATATTTTCGATTTATAGAAGCCGAAGATAATCTACCATCAGAAGCTTCCAGATATTTTATCAATCGAAGTGTCGGTGAAGACTGTTTGATTTGATTATGATCAAATGATTAGTCTCTGTTTCCTAGAAACTTCATTTACGTATTGCTTACATTGAAAAATAATTGGCAGAAAAATTCTTTCATGTCTGCAAAGAATGTACGAGAAAATACACGTGGCTTACAATACAAAATCTCTAATAACTAATAAGATGGAAGTTTGTCGACCAAACAACTTTCGCTCTTCAAATTTTAGTCTCATCTTGCACTGCCTCTTAAAAGATATTAATTGACATTCTATTACAAGGAGATCTGAAGCCTGAAATTTAAAAAAAAGATGTTTCAAAGGTTGAAGAGTGAGGATTATCCAACTGTCCGATTTCCATCGCAGCAGTTGATAAGACGGACAGCCTGAGGATAAAGTCTGGTGCCCACTGGCAGCGAGTGCACTCAATGAGTATATTAAGTGTACAAAACCTATTCGTACCACTCAAGGCCTTTAAATTTAGCCTCATCCACCACATTCGGTTGCGTCAAAGGATGCTATCTCTAGATGGGGAGTAGAAACATTTTTGCCACATTTACAGTGCTCCTTTTCAAAGGCTCTTGAAACCAGGGATACAGCAGTCTCCAAAGCTCTCTATTGTGAAACACCATTAAAGAAAATTCTCTCAGCGCTCTTCGCTTACTTGTTGCTGACAAACTATTGCACAGAATGACACCGTCACGATGGTGGGAGGCCAGACACACGCGACCCATTGCCTGGATCTGCTGGCACTGCCCTACCTAAGGCTGACCCTGTGAGTGGTAGATCAGAGAAGTATGATGAATTGAAAGTGGTAAAGAGACATAAAACGTAAATATTAATTATTTTAAAAGTGTGGATTTTGCAGTAGTGTATTATATCAATCTTCCAATTAGGTTCGGTGTTTGAAAGACAAGGTGAAGAAGGGGGTGGGTGAAATATAGCTTCCAGAGGGAAAGATATGTTAAAACATGTTAAGGCAAAAGTAATTTTTGTTCTCTAAAATTTTGTAGGAGGCAAAAAATCCTCCAGAAGGCGGCGCTTTCTGGTTCCCTTGAGTACGTGCCTAATTCCAGTACGAATCAGATTAATCGTAGTTTTCCTTGCATTTTCCTACAGCGGAAGCTATTACATTATTATGAAGGTAAATGTCAGAAGTCCACAGTAAGAGGCTTCCATTAAGAAAAAAGAAATCTATATAGAATGTTTCGTTGAGTACAGTCACGTAGTACGATTCGTGTAAAAACCACATGAAAATCTAAAAAGGGTAACAAAAGCAAACTTCGCTTGATCTATCAACATTAGCACCTTTCCTAAAATTGCATGATTAAAAAACATTTCCTGTAATACTTTGAGAAAAAAATACTACTCCTACGTGAGTACATAGGCTAATATGAATAATTTTCAAGGTTTGAGGTAATAGATTGAGCAATAGACAAGTTAACTTGTTTCACCTTGTTTAACCCTTGTATTGACACCACACGGTAGGGTCACACTTAACTGTTACATTCTAGGTCAATAGTTACAATTGCAATGACACTCGGATGTCCAAAAATAATGGCATAATAGGCCATCAACGGTGACGTCATGGTAAACACTGGTTGGTCTATACCATGGATTCTTAAATGGTGGCCCTCTGGGCCATCCAGTCCTGCCGACCAAGAAAAAGGAAATGAAAAACTAAGAACTGAAAAACACATGAGTCATCCAACATCATCGGTCATATATTCGATACGTCTCAGTGTAGGATAATTGATAACTTTTGCAATGTAAAATGAAGTGAAACATAACAAAAATGTCTTAAGCTTAGATATTGTAATTAGTTGTCTCAATATTACGCTCCTAGTCTCCTACGTACATCTTGAGTGCAATTATCGTTCCAAAACCCTTTGCAACCTATACCAACTTACACACATCCTCAACCTATGCCAAATTACACACATCCTCCCTACTTACAAGACCTCTTTTTAAGTCAGCCGAAGGTCGATTGAGGCAAGCCAGATCAAGCCAGTCCCTTTGGTCTAGCACTGGCTACAAAAACAGGAAGACCTAATTAGTTTTCTAATTTACATTACTTTTCTATTTGAAATGTGAATAATTTTCTAAAACAAGAGATCTCAAAAAGATAGGTCTAAAACTTACAGGACTTCAAAAGTGCCATTCCTCGTAATCTAGAATGCACTTTGGCAATGTTTCTTTTTCGGTACGCTACTCCTCAGTCAATAACCTCTCACACTCCTCCCCGCCCCCAGTCACACTTTTCAAGAAGATGTGTGTCACAGAAGGCTAGCATGAGCCAATTCACGGGCTCTAAACAGCTCTGTGTTTAAGCTATTAAAACTAACGGCCAAGTTGTGATACCTGTGGTCATTTATCTGTTTATTTAGTGCACATATAAGGTTTTCTTTAAACTTTCCCCAGGATACCAATTAAGTTTTATGTCAACTCCCCCATCCCCCAGCGAAATGGGTGCAAAACAAATGAGAAACTGCATCTTACAACTGAATTAGTTACAAAAGCGTCATTTCGAAGATGGGGCTTTATCGGAAAATTGTTATTTGCTCCTTCACAAAAACGTATACATAATAAGTCACTGACACGGTATCATAGTCTCCTGTGTTATTCCAGTTCACATACCACATCATTTTGTAATACAGCTTCTTCTTCTTTCTACAACGAATGGTGAAGAGAGAAAGTTTTCTACTGATCTAACAACAATACTTACAAGGATTACATATTCCCAACACGAAAAAGTTGCAACGGTTTAATGTTACATTAAAGGCAAATTCTCATCGTACAAAATCATTGTACACCTGCAGTAACTCGCCGAACAATTAGTTTTGTTGAACTTTATTTGTTTTATATGTTTATTTACATTGTATAAGACCAGGAGTATCGGGATGAATAAGATTTTTAGCTAACCGAGTTTCTCAAACCTTTTTGAAATGTTTAAATTAAGAAAAAAGGTAAATAAAATTATAGCTCAAAATGTGACAGGGCTGCTGTAATTGGTCAATTGTATGAGTTAAGTCAGTGAGACGTACATTGCACAGCGGAGTGGTTGTACGGACAGGCAACAAATTCAAAATCTTAAATTACGAGAGGGTAAAAGCAAATTAATCTCCAGTGAAAGGAAATTGGCCTTAGGTAATGATGATATTTCGTGAAAATGTGCAAGACAGTTTTCGGGATTGCATGGAGGAGGGGCTAAAGGGCAATATAGTCTTGGAAAAATTTAAACCATTTGTAACGAGCAAATATGGGCTCTTTACATATTGTTTTATTTCCAAAGGACCAAGGGCGAACCGCCCCTTGCCTTTTTCTCCTCTAACCACCACCCCCTTTCCATCATTAGCCAGTTTTTCTCGTTCACACTTCACCATTCATAATATTAGTTGTGTCAATAATTTCACGAGTTCAAGACCTGTCGTCTGCAACCACTTGAACGGAGGATGGTTTCAAAGACAGGGAAGCTGGTGGAATGTTCCGAATCAGAACCTCTTCCACTCATGGAACTTGCGGAAAAAGTCACTGCTCAATGTTTTATATGATTTTTAAACAGGTAGTCAGGGTGGATGCGCGGTGTACCAGGATAAGAGTGGAAGTTGAGAGAAACTCTGTTGGCCTTGGGGTAGGGGGCATCTTCCTTTCATACCAATTTTAGGGTTTCACTGACGTTCGCCAATAGTATTAGAATCACCCCATCCCCTCATTGGAGAAATCATTAGCAATGGCATTTCCTCAGATTGACTAGCAATGCTTTGTTTCTTTGTTTTTCAACCAGCAGTTCTTAATTCCTTACAAATGTGAAAAAGCGGTACTGGACTGGGGCGCACGGGCCGGTATCCAGCTACTCAGATTTTTTAGTAAAGTTAGGTCGGGGGTGCGGGTGGGACGAAAGTGAATGTATCCACTCTAAGTGTCTGTAACTGAATTCGTATCTGTGAAAATGGAGTCATTGACCCGGGGTTACAGCATTTCCGTAGCTAAGGGCATCGGCGGAGGGAAAGATTCCGATCAAAGTTTTTCAAGAACTTATTGCACTACAGATATGTGAAAGACATATCAGCCTCAAAACATGATAAAGAACAGAAATGTTTATGTTTCTCATTGTCAGTCATATGATGGAATGTATTAAGTTGTCTCGATTGTACAACGTTCCTGTCCAAATTTGAATTCGCTACCGGTGGTGGTTTCCAACTAATGGTCAATCCTAACACATTACCAGTACTTTGAAATGATGCAATCACAAACGTCATAAACATTTGGTGACGTCATCACCAAGTGCCTTTGTTCCTGCAAGACATTCAAACACTTTGTCATCAACTATACATTTCCTATAAAGACGGTTCTTGAGAGCAACCGTCGATTTATGAGTTGCCCTCATTTTGCCAATATCACCTGCTGATTTCGTCCGTTATCCAGCGAATCGAAGCCACTGATTAACAGCAAGAGGAACCTTTGGCAAGCGTTCACTCCTTTAATAGATTTAAATCAGATTAACTTGAGTCAATAAGGTCATAACTGACATGTTGTCGAGAAACATTCATGCAAATATCATCTACTTGCCGCTTTCATTAAATGAGAAGAATAGATGACATAACAAACTGTCAAATAATGCCTTGGTAATTTCCATGAACATGAAATTCTTTGAAAGTATAAGTTCATAGAAAAAATAAACCACAAAACAAATAAAGTGAAAAAGTAAATAAAAGATTTATTTGGCCCTAATTAAATTACGTCCTTGCGAAATTGCATCAGGACTTTAACTCAGGCTTGTACTCGGTGGTTTACGAGTTAAAACAACCCTGTACCCTTATTGACCTTAAGTAGAGCGGTGTGGTTGTAAAACAGATTTTCAAGTTCGAGCTGGTTTGTTACTCTACTTCTTAACTTTATCTGGAAAAAAAGAAAAAAAATGAGGTGTTAAAACTGTACGGTAACGTAATTTTCATGGCCGTAGGAGGAAAGTTTTCTTACGCGGTATGGGCGGGGGGGGGGGGAGGGACATGCAAGGGCAACATCACGCGAATTCAGGTTGAAATGACGAAACTGTGTCAAAAGCGCCAAGGAAGCGCGACCTAGGCACTCAGCCTTCCAAAGGCATAGGATTCGAGGGCCCTCCTTTGAGTACCTGCATGGTAGGGTCCAGAGCAACGCCCAGTGGGTGTTCAGGGGACGAAACCCAGGAAGTTCTAGCCTTCTCATAAAATTGTGGGCATTAAAATGATGCATATAAGCTCCTTCAAATGATATTGGATGGGCAAGCAGACAGACCAACGAAAAACTACAATTTGACATTCTTTTAGTGACAGTTTTACTCCGTGTGACTACCGTAACAGCCGGCAGGGATTGATGATACAGAGGGCTCGTGGTAGGAGGGAGAGAATGAATTTGGTGAGGGTTTCCTGGGGCTTTGAAAGAATAATTTCACTCAAATTGTCCCACTGAAAATAAGAATGGAAAAACTAGTGCTCTGAATCGGCGCGCGCAAAGTGGGCCCAAAAATGCAACTGTAAAATATTTTAAGCCATATGTGTATAATAGACAAAATAAGAAATATATCCCATACTGCAAAAATGGCACATTCCATGCGCTGTTATTTGCATCCAAACAGTTTGTTTTAAAAATCCCGGATATTTTCACAGATCGATGTGAAAAAAAATTTGATTTAAAATTTGCGGGGGGGGGGGGACTGCACACGTGTCCACGTCCCCACCCCTTGCTACTTAAGACAATATTTTTTTTTGTAACATCCTACCGCTGACCCTACTTTGAACTGATGGACTTGCGTTATCAACACATCTTGAGGAAACATGCTTAAACTTTGGAGCGCCATCAGTTTTAAAGTGCCAGCGATCGTTATTACGGGCAGATGACATGCCTAACTCAATCGTATCCTACAATGGTAACAGTAATCTGATCTTTCCAGGCAAGGCGGAATTACCCCGCTGAGCGTACTCTGTTTGCTATGCCGTACAGTCTGATACGTAGGCAAAGGCGGGATAGGCTGTAGGCCACATTACGTGTGACGTCCCCAGAGATCTTGTGTGGGAGAGATGTAGGGGTGGTCTAGAACGTTTCGGGCTAGGATAATGGATATTGGATATGGGGAAGAGTGTTAACTAATCTTTCATTAGATCAAAAAAGCTATCCTTGTTTTATTGGGGGCACGTTCTCCTGGTGCAGACAACGTATGACACAACCAGTGGAACCAGCTTTTACTACGGTACCCTCACCGTTATATGCTTTCCCAGTTTCGCACAACAATTATGCGGATCGAATTTAATGGCAAATCCCTCTAACATTTTATCGGGAAAGGGAGTATATTGTCAGAGACTTTATGTCTTTATTCTGCCGGGGTGGTTCACAGTTTCTCAACCTATGAAATAAAAGTAGTCCTTTATACTACGGCAAAAAATATAGATTACTTTTTCCTCCGTTTTGATGGCACAATGACTAGAACAGAGAACTATGGTAGTTTAAATCGAATTATAAAGGTTGTGATTAATTTCTTGTGTAAAATACCTTTCTTTGAACATCATCCGGGTAATTGTTCACTTCAGCAGCAGACCCTAACAACTGATCAAAGACCATGGTGTCCACTTACAGTTACGTACAATCTTTTTTCATGGCTTTATTTTTCAGACCGACACCGTTACATACAAAGTTTGCAATTTATCGTGTCCACTTGCTAAACATTGTCTGCATACTGCGGTACACCCCACATGTTTACTTTGTGATAACAAAAAGTCATCGAGCCATCAAAACAGTGTTTACAACTGTTTGTTATTGTCATCGGACCGTGTACCCTTACAAGAACGGTACTGTTAGTTTCTTAGTATTCGTCATATTTGCATTTCACTTGCTGTCCTGTCCGTCACTGATGATGCACAACAATAAAACTGAAGGCTTGCCATTCAACAGGTGACTCATCTATTATTGCTGACAAGGCGTTTTACAAACTGGCATAAAAATACCAATACCTTATGTTCAAGGCGAGCTTGTTTTGGTAAGTTCTATCATGGGGCTTATACCCTAGCTTTATGGTTCTATGAACACAAGGTATAGGTAGAACGCCAGGTTCCACGAATGACTTTTAACGTGTTTAATGAGATTCTGGGTATTTAATGAAAGATAAGAATTATGTTTACTTGAGAATATTTGTAATAGCGAGTGTTCATAATTTTTTTATAACAATCACTATATAACAAATTTCTTTTGACAATGGGTACGTTCTGCAGCACAGGAAAGTCGTGTCACTCTCTAACCAAAATGTTTCAGAGATCATAGAAACATTTGTGTACAGGGGAGTCGAGAATGTTGTAGGTGCCGAGGGTGGGGGGGGGGAGGGGGATTTAGAGGCAATGCCTTCGATTTTTTTATGCCTACAATTTTTTTCGCAGCTTCACTTTCACTCATGGGAGTCGGCCCAAGTCACGGTGATGGATATCAACAGATACCTTTCTAAGCATGAATCACGACTCCGCCACACCTGAACAATTGACTATGGGCCAAGCAGTCCAAGTAACTGACCGCAGGACGTGGGATACGTATTACTTTGCGAAGTCGAGCCCACAAATTAAGTAGGGAAACTACATGCCCTTGGCCAGGTTAGAGGAGAGGGGAAGCCGAGAGCGAAGGCCTGGCTTGAAATCATTCGACTACTTCAAAGGAGCTCAGAAAAGCATGGTAATCCTCTAAACAATACATCACCTGTTTTATTGCAGGCTGCCCTGACATTTCTCATCAAGAAGGTATTACTCTCAGTACCAGCTCCCTAATCTCTTCGGTCACATATCAAGAATGTGAATACAGAAAGCTCAGCAAAGACGCATTTAATCGAAATCTAAGACAAGGCTGGCAGAATCCCATACCTTCTGCTGTAGCCCATGGAGCTGTCCGTAACAGCCCCCCCCCCTGTAGCCCTACCCTTCTCCTTTATACGTCACGTCAGCTCGCATCTGTGGAATAACAAAGAGATTAAATTTAAACAGAAAATAAGTAGAAATGGTGCAATAAAAACGAACTTAAATGATAAATAGAATATTCATGAAAACTGATACAAGAACTGTACGATGAGGAAGGTCATGTTGACAGCATAGTTCCGCATGCCATTACGTACACCAAATTACACCGCCATTAAATTGGAATGAATTCCAGCTGGGATTTAGGCGAAAGGCGGTATGAAGTCGGCCTTTCGAGCCCCACTGATATGACCTTCATCAAAATTTCACCTATACAGACTTAGAGTAACGCAATATCATAAAAACTATACAGAGGATGTTAATAATTTCAATGACACATTTGTCATTTTAAGCGTTCTTCTTAGTTACTAAAAATACAAAATAAAAATCTACAGAACGTGACACATTCTGAAATCTGTAAATTTTAAAGTCTGATTCAGCCTGTTACAAGGCAAAGGAGGATGAATAAGTTAATAAAGTTAGCATCGATTTTGGCGATATTATATCCTGAAGGTGTGGGAGCTGGCACCGGTGACCAAATCTGGAGAAAATGTTGTCCGTTTGTTTCCAGTCACGAAAGTTTCGTTCTTCCAGGGAATGTAACATTTCTTAAATTCATTGAAACAGTTATTCATTTAGTGTAACTTTAACCTCAAATGCCGCATAGGCCTACATTTGAAATAACAGTTTTTGTACTTATAACCACAATAGGTGACCTTCGCGTAGGCTTCCGAATGTTAATCTGTAAATTTATCATTGCAAAGTCATGTCTAAACGGAACTTGTAAAGACGAGAGCTTGAAGAGCAAACGTACCCAATTTCAATTATACCGATATATTCTGGCGTAACCTAATTGATGAGTGGTTTTTCTAACCACGTGACACCACATTATTTTCACTTTAGCAGAATAATTCTTTGGTTTTTTATTTATTTGTGGTATTTGTGTTCTAGAATAGCATGAACGAATAAAAGATACTTATAAGGAAAAACGAGGATATTTGTTAGATTTATCTGATGTACAAAAATAAGGTGACTTTTTCTTATTCACTTTACTCTGTTCTATTATAGAAATTCTTTTTCATTCATTCGGATATACCATTTTGACGATAAAGTTCAAGGTGATGAATAGTTTTAGTCATGTCTCGATCCCTGGAGATAGGCCTAAGGTAGCAAGAATACAGTATGGATGTCCATCTATCCGTCCATTGCACAACTTGAGTGACTTTTAAGATCATGGCAGTAATACAGGCTCTTGAGTGTGACGTAATTACGTGGGAAAGAGTGTACTATCGCGAACATAGAGACATGATAACGTGCTGTACGCAATGTAAATTGGTCTTCGCCTTCCGGCTTCAAGATGGTCGTTGGGAGTTGGGTCCTATCAAAAGGCACTCGAAAGATGTATACCTACAGCTCCTTGCAGCGTTATATACGAATAATGAATGTGATGGAGGGAGCGTTGTAAGGGGGGGGGGTGGTTTTAGAAACTTCTGTCATAAGCACTGCCCGTACCATTAGCAATGTTTTGATATTTGGTTATGTGCACATGTTCAGAAGGCGGAGCTGGGCAAGTCCCCCAGGCAAAACAAAGTCTGAAACAATAAAAAAAGAAAAAAAAAACAGGTAAAAACTTAGACGTCTATATGACACCAAAGTTATTACTTCTAGCAAATAAAAGGCAAGACTAAACATTTTAAATTTCAGCTATACCTTGATACAAGGCCAGTGTTTATTCTAATGCCTTACATTTGAAATGTACAACATACTTCTTCCTCTTCTTTCCGTTTGTGATATCCTTGTTGTAAAATTCAGTCACGTGCACCTGTCGCAACTTAATTTGGAGTATGTTTAAAGCTGCAATAGCGTTCTGTTCAATTTTGCGAACAGCAAAACAGGATATTGATATCAAAATATGGGTACTGTAACTACTGCTACTGTAGTGCACGGAGACCTACTATTTTGTTGGGCCTTTAACACTTATTTAAGTCCGACTGCTGATACTTGTAAGATCCATAGTGTCGATTTGTGCTAGCTTTTATGACGGTTTTACGAGGATAGTCGTTGAATCTGCGTGGTGAACTGGGATCATTTCAAAGTTCAACCAGGGAGCTGCCACGTGAGAGTGGCAACTCCCTAGTTCACCTGTTCCGCGAAGCGAACCGTACTTGTAGCTGCCTTGGCCGCACCCTCAGCCTGATGTCTACCAACACTGCATATAGGTTACGTCACAACGTGCTGCATGCATGTCTCATGCGCAAGGGCTAAACCCTTAACCAGTCTATCAGTCATGGGTCTGCCAACTTTCATACTGTTTTGTATAACTAGCAGAGTGACCTTAAAATATGCTTACAAAATCAAACTTCTCGGTGCCGGAAGGTCAACTGCATCTCTAGCCAGGTACGCACCAATAAAACCTGCGCTTGAGGCAATCAAAATAGGTTATATTCAATTAAAGTATGATGTCGAAACGCCGAATGTCCCCCAGAACCATTTATATAACATTTTTAGAATATTCAACCAGAGATCAGGGCAAAGGTGTGAAGTTCAATATTTACAGTTTCAAAGCTTACTCACTGAAATTTTATCGGGGAATTCGGATGTTTTGAAACTTTTCCTGTTCATTAAGTTACAACCGACCAGTAACTTCGCATATAAACGTATTAACAGTGTTGGCACCCAACTGAAGAATTATTGTGTGCAGGTGTGCGTGAAAAGGCCGCAGGGGCCGCAGGGGAAGAAATAGCTAACAGGGGAGGGCGAAAATCTTTCCAGGGGGGTGAGATATACTAAAATGGATTTAGACAATGGTAACTTTTGATCTTCTAGGGGACGAAATATTTTCTAAGGTGGGGGAGGTGCTCCTGGCTACAGCCTAAGCCCAATCGCGATAAGGGTAATAATTAAGGCCCTTGTTGTGACAACTCTTAATTCAAAATTTCTTCAGCTCAAGATTGAACAAACTTCGGAAAACTGGGAAATTGCTTTCAGATACTTTTCTGAGTATGTGGGCAAAATTACCGTCCACACATATTCTGATGCACATCAGAACATGACGAACACGTTACCAAGAAATGGAGTTAAGTTTTCTTGGTGATTAATGGGAGTGGTTTAGAAGTAAGTGTGACAAGACTGGCCTCCCCTTCTCAAAGACTGTGACACCGGTATTTTAAATACAAAATATCCGGAAATAGTGATATGGACAACTATACGTTACACGAAGAAACAGACACAATGAAAACATGGATTAAAATTGTGAAGATAGTATGCGGAGAACGACAGAAGCCACGATTACTGCGACTTGAAGAACACAATTCATGGTTGCTATGGCTACAAGGATAACATCACACTAGATAAGGGGAGAATATCTCCGAGGACATTTGATCAAAACATCAACTACTTCAAGTGTTTTAATTACATGCAGATCGAAATTAATAGCATTGTTGCTATAATATCTTCCTTCTCGAACTCAATCGGAAAGTTGACAGCCCTTAACTACCCGGAATCTCATGGTCTGACAGTTCTTGCTATATGTCTCATTGGAAGTATAATTCTTCCGGTCGGGAATTACCCCTCGAAGCAGACTCGGTTTGTTCAGTACCCCTTTAAGGCTTCACAAATCACCTGAACAAGGAATATGCCGCACAGGCTGCTACGTAGGCAAGTCCTGAATGCACTCTTGAAGTTTCCTGTTTACACTGGTCATGCTACCTCTTGAGGTCACTTTTAAAAGTTGCTATCTGTTCCTGTATATAGGCTACACCTTATATAACTGTCCGCGAGACCCACTTCAGTAGGATAAGCAGTAGAGAAACTCCAACGGCTGTGGGGTGTTTGGACATTCACGATGGGGGGGGGGGATATGGGGCTACTCTACATTGATCACTAACCCGTGCAAATGCCGGTTTTTTGTATAACAACATATTCGTCCTTCACATTTAATTCATTTCATAATTCCACAAAGATAAACGTGTGTCTCATCACCAGTAAAACAAGGGGTGGGGTTAGTGGAAATAGTTGAGAAAACAATGAATATACTCTTTAAATGTAAAAGAGTGAAATTCTACCAAAAAGAGTGACTAGAGTGACCGCGCTCGCTTTCGAGTGACTTTCCACTCTCCGTTGAGTGTCATTTTTACTCAATTAGATTTAATTACCACTCCAAGAAGAGTGGAATCTCAATCGAATTCCATTCTATAAACTGCAGTGGCGTAGCCAGACTTTTCAATCTGGGGGCAGAGGGACATTTTTTGGCATTACAAACCCTCAGATGGCCGGAAACGGCACTTCCTGAGTGTTTTAAGCAAAAGTATGTTCAGCCCCACTTCGAAATTCCCCCCGCTTCTTGGAGGGAGACAGTGATCGGACCCTCAGTTTGGTGTTGCCATTCTTGGACTATACTGGAGTCAGACGTACTCGGCAGATAAGATTCCTGTGTGAACTTGCTCATAATCGGATTCTAGTCGTACAGTATATTTCTGGGACTGACAAAATCGCAGTAGACATGATCATGTAGCCTGTAGGCACACATATTTGGCGTGATTAAAAATACTTTTTTCTCGGTCTGTAATTCATTTGGGGGCAAGTGCGGGGGAGAGTTTCAACTGGGGGCTCCCGCCCCTGCCCCCCCCCCCGCTGGCTACGCCACTGATAAACTGATAAAAGAGTGGTCACCGTAGTCACTCTTTTACATTTAGAGAGTACAACATGCCTATGACATGATTGAATTTTCATACCATAATACTAATCCTTTCAATCAGATCAATTTAATGTGCGTGGACATAGTATTCTGGAACATATACTTGATCGTCTAGAACTTCCAGTACTGCAGTGGATTTTACTCTCGCTGCACATATGTCATGCAGTGACATGTAGATGACCTCTCTAATTCATGTGGTTACTCGGAAACAAAAAAAAAAACTGAAATTGGGGGTTTAAAACTAGTCATTTCGGTGGAAGAAAGTGCTTCCATGACCACGTGATCGTTCTGATACCGGTACGTTTTGGCACCGTAGAACTGTGTTGTTAATCGGGTAATGAGGCCATCACGATTGCCATGTAAGTGAGCCACAGGTGAGTGCGGAAGTTCAGATAAGGGTCGAATTATGATGTTCCATATACTGAGGACACATAGCTATATACTCTACTTCGAGATCTTTCTGTGGCTTCTTACTGAAACAGAGAAGGTGGACATGAGGTTTTTCCATCATGTAACCATGGTAGCACATCAATCAGTCATTGTGAGGGGGTCGAAACACGGGGAAGACTTCTTTTCTCCCATGGTATGAAGATATGCGGGAGACATGGAAATGTTCAAAAATGTGAAGGTCATTTTGAAAAGATTAGGAAATACAGAAGGAACAGAGTGGTCACCATGACCTTCTGAGATAGTGCACACCTCTAATTTGGCAGAAGAGAGAACGGAACTTGGGTATGGACTATGGCAGGGAAATTTCCATGGTCGGAAATAAAGCTAACGCAACAAAAATGTCCCTTTCATTGAATTAATGATTAAATTATCTATTGGTTCAACTAAAAAGTCGAGAGAGGTAATCAAGTTAGCTAATAGTTGTGCAACCTTTGACGAAATAATGATGTTCCTCGGGTAAGATTGCAGACCGTAAGACAGAGGGTCCTGGGGTTCGATGTGGCTCTGGTTAATGAGAATGTTCGTTAAAGTGAAATAGTTTTTTTCATTTGTCGTTGACGCGCGACAAAGACCCAGCTTTTCGAGTCCTTCCCCAGTGGGGCACCTTGGGTGGAAATCGTGAAGCTCAAACCCTATCCCGGCCCAGCAGGGTTTTTAGTTAAAATTTTTGAAAATTGCTCCAAAAGCGTTTAAGTCATAGTTTCTCAACAAGGGTAGGAACTGTGTCCCCTGGAACGTAAAAGGCGGGGGAAGTACTTTTTTTGGCGATCGGGGGGTGTTTGTTTTAAGGAAACATTTTTATTGTTAACTGCACGCCAGTTGATGCTAGTGCCCCCTTTAAATGGTGTAATTAATGTGAAATTCTGATTTCCCCTTAAACAAAAAATGCAGGGTCTATGGTGCGCCAGTGCCTTACCAGCATTATTATCAAAGCCTATGATAGACGTCATCAACAAGAACATTTCACTTTGTGACGACATTGGCAAGAGCATGTCCTTTCAGTAATATGCTCACAACGTTTTTAATTTTATCTTGAAACACCCCTGGCATTGTTGCCAGTTTAACATAGAGGTGAAAACTTTGTGAAAACTTTAACGAAACAAGATGTACGACCTATGAGTTTGTTGCGCAAAAGTTCCAGGTAGACCGGGCCAATGCGTACTGTCTCGAAAGTACTTTTTATGACTGACTAACGCTAACCCTAATCCCTTAATAATCCGTAACCTTTACAAAGGATACAATCAATACAGTACAATACCATCAGCCAATCAGAAAATATCTTGCAAGACAGTGCTCATCAACTGGGTAAACCCGTTATCTGCATGGTAACTTGACAACAGAAACTGGGCCAGGGCCCGCCGTTCCTGTGCTAATGTTCCAAAGCGTAAATAACCGTTTGTACTCACTCGGTAGAATAGATCGTTTCATTTACTTCTTTCATGAACTCACACAACCCTACCTCAGAAGCACAACATCCGAACCATTTCCGACCGGTGATTAGTATTCTGTGACTACATCCGACGGTGTTAACTTCCGGGCAGGGGTAAGTTGGGTTGGGTGTACTTTTTTCATGACTAAATGGTCGGGGGTAGTAACATGCATTTATTTCGTCTGGTCCTTTTAGTTAATGTTATCAGAGAGGATTGTCTTTCACTGACTTTGTTTAGAAAGTGCCAGTAAAATAGTCTATTCACTTTTCGCTTCACAAAATAATTTGTGAATACTGGTGGTAAAACAACTTGAAGGGGATCATTGAGTTGATATCAATTATTTTTGTGACGAGTTTGAAGGAAATAATTGCATGACAATGCTCCTAACTATGCTCATTACTCATGTATCACTTCCTATAGTTGCCGAAAATGTAAAAAAATGCTGTTTTTGTGGACAGGGATTGCATATGATAATTTATTGTAAAAGTGTCAGGTCACAAATTTGTAACAAATGATTTTAAACATTACTTACCCTATCATTGCTATTTCAGTTGTGAGTCAGATGTGCAGAATCTTTTAGTACGATCATTTACCATCAAGATTTAAGTAAATCTCAACAGGTGTGAAAAAATCATGAATTTTGTGAACCAACTCAATAATCCCCTTTAATAAGAGGCAAGTTTCGTTTGTCGCTCTAGTTGGCATACTTCTTCTCAACGACAGATTACCCATTAGGCTAAGCACTCTTCAAACATAGAGGTTCGAAAGAGACCAGGGGGTCGCCATCCAGCTGAGGGGAAAGATCCGCTCTGCCCTGACACAAGTAGTTTGATGCAACATGTCTAGTGTTGAAGAGTAGAATGGTCACTTACCACCCCCCTTTGTTTCAATGTGGCCTAAATACTTCTTAAACACTGTCAATATCTTAGGAAGCAGATAAATTTTGGGTTGTAACCCCCAAATTCGGGCTTGAAGTCAATTCAATGATTCGGGTCCGCTTTTAATGGACTTGGAATTACGACCCTTATCCTAGAAATGCATTATTCGCTGAATGATGTCGTTTATTGTGCGGCTACCCAGTACCAGGGAGCTGTTACGTAGTATATAACAGCTCA
>WURT03067259.1:0-13600 GCA_009936505.3 Holothuria glaberrima
GCAATTTATTTATGCTTGAATGTGTTTGTTAAAACAAGATGTGCATTGTCTACAGAGCAGGTTTTGTGCATCTACAGTTCTAAGTACTGGTTCATTCAGTAGTTGGCTCTGTTTCATTACATTCAGCAAGTGACCACAGTGCCCATTGGGCTCTTGTTTCAATATTTCTTAACAGTATTAGGATTAGCCCATACAAAATGATTTCTTCACATTGTAGCCAGTGTAGCCGACATAGCCACTTGGGGGATTGCTTTTTTTGCAAGTGCACATACACCTTGTGCAACAGCTGTATCATATCATGAGTCATTCTCAAAAAAAAAAAAAAACCAAGGGTAAGGGGAGGGGATTTCTGACAGCTTAAGAGAAAAATGTTTTTTATTTTGTAGACAAAAGATTGCAAGCCTTTAATTTCTATATAGTATGACCAGACATGTTGTTCACATCTTGGATGAATATCAGATTTCAATTCAATTGAATGATTGCAGAAAGTCAGTGTTCAAATCTGTAATTTTTTGTTGCTTATTACGACTGCTTGTTACTCAGATTAGACCGCCCTGTTGCTAATTTCGACCACCCTAACAAAGAATTAGTTAGCCTATCTCCTTTTATTTTTCCCCATTTTTGTTGAATAAAAAACTATGAAACATTAGAATGACCTGTTTTGTTATCATTTCAGCTTTATTGGATGTACAGTATTTTCATTCAGTTCTGAAAATAATCAAGGGGTGTCCGTACAACATCCAATGTTCCCTATTTCATTAGTGATGGAATCTATGATGAGATGTGGAGATTTGGGAGTGTCCAAAATATATGATCATTACATGGCATTAGAGCGAGTGTGAGAATTTGTGAATCAGTAAAACATGAAGTAAAATGTATTCTCTTTTCCATGTGGGCACCAAACTATTTTTGTGCTTCATGAATATAAAAATTAGCACTGCATATTAATTAGCCTTCAGAATAAGCAACACATGCCAACTACTGTACCTGTTGGTAATTACGACAACCCCCACAAAAGATGGAAGGAACAATTTTTATTGTAGTTTTGATGTAAAAAGGATCTAAAATGATTTTTCTCAGACGATTAGCATTGAAAGTCTGCTGTTGTATTTTCACATCAAGCAAAAGGGTTAAAATGTTGCTTGTCTATTCTTATGGAATTTCATAAAAATCATTGTTTGGGAAAAGGTCACTAAGACAGCAGTTTTATTCATGAAAATATTTGCAACTTAGAATGAATCAAGATGAATTAGAAACTGTGGCATGAAAGTAGGTAGTATAAACTTCTCCAAGGTCTACTTGATGTTTGTTCATCCTTTTCCTGATATTCAATTTAATGAAATATTGACTAGGCGGTCGGAATTAGCAACAGGTCGTAATTAGCAGCCCTTACCCTAAATATGGAACTGAACGAAGTAGCCAATTAATTTTTTTTGGGGGGGGGGTGTTTTCTAGTGTTTGCACTGGGTGGGAAATTCGCACCTGGGTACCTGAAACGCATTACCCATCATGAACCCGGGTACCCGACCGTAGCCTTGCACAATCTGACTTCAGTGTATGGTATGTAGGCACATACAGTTCGTGACTTGACCCATCAGTCCCTCTTCTCTTCTTTGATCAGATCGATCTGATAAAAACTATACAATTACAATGCTTTACAAAATTTACTAAAAAATTCATTTCAATTTTATCGAGGTTGAGAGGAAGGGAACAAATTTTGTAAGATGTAATAACTGTGCCAAGATCAAAAGTAAACCACAGAAAAACACTAACCGGGTAAAAATTTTGTGACCCGGCCGTAGTATTGTCGGTGGGATACCCAGGTACCCAGTGCAAACACTAGTGTTTTCATGTGGCAGGGTATTTTATAGTTACTCCCATAGCTCCTTCAGGGAGCAGAACTCCTTCAGGAGTAGGCCTAAATGTTTGGTTTTGCCCTTTGGCTCTCTGCCAGTGTGTGAGGGGACTTTGGAAGAAGTACTAGCATAGGCCCAGAAGTAGTACGGTGTGTAGGCGTGATGTGTTTCAAACCTAAACATGATGTGCGTGCATGTTCTTCAAACAACAACAACAAAATTAGGCCTAGGCTAGGTCTATTTGCCTATCAGTTTCCATGTTCAAGGCAAAAACATTTCTTACAGCCAAATTTTCAAGCTTTTGGCATACCTGAGAATGAAATAAAAAGTGGAAAACATTTCCCAAAATGCTTACCAAATTCATTAGGGAAGAAGTTTCAGAAGAAATATTTTTTGCAGAACAAATATTTTTAAAAATTCCAACCTTCTGGCTTGTGAGCTTATAGCCTACTTACACACATTTTTGCCTGGCTTTATATTAATGATCTCTACTGAAATGTTGGTGAAAGCTTCTTAAGTAAAGAAGCCAGGTGTACACAAACTTGTGCATACGACATAACATTCATCACAGAACTGAGGTTACCCACCTTAAGTTGTAACTCGAAAGCAGTGTTTTGGAGCCTATAGGCTACGTGGTTATTGCTGACTGCAGGACGGGAAAACCATGTGAGTGAATGCAACTCACAGATTGGCCAAACCACAGTTGGACTGTCTAGTCACAGGAGAGCCCAAACCACCAAGATGAGAACTGATTTCCTCCGACTATGATTGAACATGTTAAATCGGGCCGACAGCTTACAGTACGACCCAATGTAATTCGAAGAAATCAAAGTCATGGAAGTGTTCACACCGCCCCGATACAGCTGATGCGATGTCTTGTCCCGATGTGTCGTGGGTAGTCATGGCAGTGTGGCTGAGGCTTAACATGTAACCATGTTATTAACAAAGTCTGGGTTTCAAAATGGCTGTCAACTACTGTAGGTCTTCTTCCTTTTAATCCTCCTGATGTCAAGTAATGAATACGTAAAAGCAAAAAAATTATTGACAGTTTTGTTTTATACAACAATTTATATATCAAGAGGGATGTTCAAGACCTGTGCTTGTTTCAAACTGCTTGATTTTCTCCATATTTGAAACTAAAGCATTTAAAATGCCAACAATTAAACCTTAACACCACCTCACAGGTTAAAAGGGTAGGCCTGTATTAACAAAGCTGTGTTCTGAAGTACTGTACTGTACCAGATAGCTTAATAACAGGATCACACTGGAGCTGGTTTGTAAATCATCACAATCATGCATAAGATGTCCAATCACAATGCATTAAGTAGTTGAGTCATCGTGACATGTTTTTGATTCCTTGCCAAAGGCAGGCAAGGAATCGATGCGATGGTGATGTCGTGTGTGCATGTGTGTATGTGATGCCTAGCTTGTAAACACGGTATTTCAAGATAGCAATGACCGACACTTTTCTTAATTGGTATATAGATTTGTCATGTTGAGAGGAAGAACACTATCTTTTTTGATGGAGGTCAGAGGTCATCTGAGGTCACTAGAGGTCAAAAACTGGAAACATTGTAAACACATTATCTCGAGTTAGCAATGACAGGCACTTTTCATATTTGGTATGTAGATTTGCATGTTGAGAGGAAGAACCCTGTTGTTTTTGGTGGAGGTCAAAGATGATTTGAGGTGGTGGAGGTTAAACTGTGGAAACCTTGAAAATGGCTTGTAAATAGGATATCTCAAGATAGGAATGACCGAAAGCCTTGTAAACATGAAATCTAGAGATAGGAAAGACCGACACTTTTCATATTTGGTATATAGATTTGTCATGTTGAGAAGAAGAACCCTATTGTTTTTGGTGGAGGTCATAGGTCATTCGAGGTCACCAGAGGTTATACTGCGAAAACCTTGTAAACTCGATATCTCGAGTTAGGAACGACCGAAACTTTTCATATTTGGTATATAGATTTGCCATGTTGAGAAGGAGAACCCTATTGTTTTTGGTAGAGGTCAAAGGTCATTTGAGGTCACCATAGGTCAAAAGCCAAAAACCTTGTAGACATGATATCTCAAGGCAGGAAGCATGGATAGATATCATATGTAGTATGTGGGTGCATTATGGTGAGAAGATGAACCCTTTTGTTTCTAGTGGAGGTCCAAGGTCATCTGGGGTCATGGGGAGTCAAACGCTGAAAACCTAGTTAACAAGATATCTCAAGGTAGGAAACTTGGATAGGTTTCATAATTGGTATGTGCATGCCTTATGGTGAGAACCATGTTGTCCTTGCTAAAGGTCAAATGTCATCTGGGGTCAAAGTCTGAGAACCTTCACATGATTTCTCAATGTAGGAAGCTTGGATAGATTTCATACGTGGTACATGGATGCTTTATAGTTGGAGGAAGAGCCTTTTTGTTTTGTGGAGGTCAAAGGTCATCTGGGGTCATTAGAGGTTGAAAAGCAAAATTTCCCAAGAATTCCCAAGAAAATCCCAACACTTTCTATGGCAAGGAATCACTAAGCCTTTGGGCTTTCTGTTTTTTTTTTTTTTAATATCTGGCTTCACCATAGTTGCAAGTGCTATTTCTAAACTTTGCCCACACATTACACTTGTAAACTGGACATTTTCACACAGTTTTGATCATATACAGGTTACAATATCTTGATATTTCATTAGCGATCAGTGTGAATGCCTTTGTGATCTTGGTGACAAGAAACCGTAAAATGCGTACTGTGCTTTCTTGCAATGAAAATGATGCCCTTGTAACTCCATATGGTTAGAAAATTTGAAGTATTCGAACTGGTCGAGGAGGTACAATATTCTTTATGGTGTTAAACACATGCAGTACAGTATGTTGGCTTTTCCTCAGTCCTCAAATATTTTTCTACTGAGAAGTTAACTAGTTGTTAGTTAGATGATGTTTTAAGGCTCAGTTTCTAACCAATTGGTTTAAGTTGGGCCGGCCACGGCCTTTTTTCCAGTTGTGGCCACTGGCTTGTTTTCCCTACTCCATTGCTTATGCTGAGCACTAAGCACAATGGCAGTAGGTTCCACCTTTCAAGTCTTTGGTATGACCTGGCCAGGATTCAAATTGGTTTAAGTCAGGCCAGCCACAGCCTTTTTCCAGTTGTGGCCACTGGCTTGTTTCCCTACTCCATTGCTTGTGCTGATCACCAAGCACAATGGCAGTAGGTTTCATTTTTAAAGTCTTTGGTATGACCCGGCCAGGATTTGAACCTTAGGCCTTCCGGCTGCAAGTCGAATGCTCTACCACTTGACCATACAGTGCCAGGCACGTAGCCAAGGGGGGGAGGGTTCTGGGGTTGAAACCCCCCCCATGGCCCAAGCTTGAAAGAAAAAAATGACAAAAAACACCAATGTCTTGGGAAAAATATGCTGGCACTGTTTTCCCTACTCCATTTCAATCCACTAACTCTCGAGGGAATAAAGAAAACATTGATACAAGGTAAACCTTCCAAAACCGACCACCTGGGGGTTTGTAAAGCCGAAAATCTTCTTGTACGCTCCGTGCCAGCCGATGGTGGCACTCCGCTCAGAAACATATTTTAACATTTTTCATAGATTGATTTTTTTTTAGCATTTATTGAGAGATTGCAGACATGAGATCCATATTTCAAGACTGGATATGTGCAGCTTAAAACACTTGGGAAGTGCCGTTTCTGGCCCTCTGAGGGGTTTGTAAAGCCAACCGATGGTGGCGCTCCGCTTAGATAGTCCTGCTGCACATGGCTACAGGCCAGGCATTGTCACAGGCCAAACCCCCCCCCCCCATGACAAAATCCTGGCTACACACCTGTGCAGTTCTACTGAGTAATGAAACAGACACTGTGTCAAGTAGTGAAAAAGTTTGATCAAATTGCCTTAAAAGCTGCTGTATACGTAGAGGTTGTTGGAACTAAAATTCATCATGTTTAACAAGGGGCTAGCCATATTGAATATTGTTGTAAATGGAATATAAATAAAAAGTACTTAAAAATTTCTCAGAAAGTACCACTGTAAAACATTGTACTTAGATTAAAAAATGCTGTACTGTACTCGGACCCTGGAACTTACAGGCATTGTCTGGTGGCATTTTGTAGGGGTCTTATATGACAGATAAAAAAATTTCATCGTCATCCAAACCCCATACCAAAACCCCTTCTGAAAGATTGATTACTTTTAATAAGAAATGCCTTCACGTTCCTCAAGGTCACAGAACACAGAACGTGATGCCAAGTGGGCAAATTGCCCTAGATTTCTTTTTGTTAATATTCTTTGTGATTGGATACCTTGTTTGCCCTTGAAATTTGGAATGTTTAGATGGTTTTTTAGGTAGATATAGTGGATAACTGTTCCATACTTTTGGTACAGTAAATAAAGTTATGAAATTCAAATCTAGTGATATAAACATTATAAAGAAATACAAAAGTAACATTAAAGGGATTTTCCAGAGACAAAATTCAATTAATTTACAAAATGCATTAAAAAGCTTGTAGCATTTGGAGATACAGATTTGCAAAGAAATGCAATTTTTTCTCAAGATAAAGTGCATTATGTGAAATCTGTGATGTCATCGCAGCACATTAATTTGACATGGAATTGAATTTCTTTATGATAATGATGCCACTGTAGGGAAAATTTAGCAACTTTATTTGTTATGCCCTACATACAGTATGGTGTAGATTTGTGCTAAATCTACATGGCAAGATATTCAAACATTCCAACAGTATCAAATTTCAAGGACAAACAGGACATTCAATTGTAAAGAAAAACAAAGGGAATCTGAGGCAATGTGCTCACTTTACATAACAATCTGTGACCTTGATGAGAACTTGAGGTATTTTTTGACAAAAATAAGCACTCTTTAATCTGAGATATCTCAAGATAGGAAAAGAGTATTACTGTGAAAACTTACATCAAACTACCCCACACTGGGAAATTTTGTGAGGAGTTAGGAACTTGTCGATTGATGTATATGATAAACCACATCATTAGTAAAGGCCATCCATCACTGTGAATCATTTTCCCTGCACCTAACTATGGCTCTGTGCTCTCTTAGCAAATCCCATGAGGAAAAAGACTTAAACAAATTGACACAGCTGTTTTATTTATTTTTTCTCTTTATGCAGAAAAGACAAGTACTGTACATACTGTTCTCTTGCACACTGGTACTGAATGTTGTATAGGGAGCTTGCTACAAAGGTCAAAAGGTCAAATTCAGTGGATGCACTAGTTGTTGCCTTCACGTTATGTGAAATCTGTGATGTCATCGCAGCACATTAATTTGACATGGAATTGAATTTCTTTATGATAATGATGCCACTGTAGGGAAAATTTAGCAACTTTATTTGTTATGCCCTACATACAGTATGGTGTAGATTTGTGCTAAATCTACATGGCAAGATATTCAAACATTCCAACAGTATCAAATTTCAAGGACAAACAGGACATTCAATTGTAAAGAAAAGCAAAGGGAATCTGAGGCAATGTGCTCACTTTACATAACAATCTGTGACCTTGATGAGAACTTGAGGTATTTTTTGACAAAAATAAGCACTCTTTAATCTGAGATATCTCAAGATAGGAAAAGAGTATTACTGTGAAAACTTACATCAAACTTACACTGACTTATAAACTTACATTGACTTAAACAAATTGACACAGCTGTTTTATTTATTTTTTCTCTTTATGCAGAAAAGACAAGTACTGTACATACTGTTCTCTTGCACACTGGTACTGAATGTTGTATAGGGAGCTTGCTACAAAGGTCAAAAGGTCAAATTCAGTGGATGCACTAGTTGTTGTGGAGGACAGCGTGCCACACCTACATTGCTTTACTACTGTACCGTACATGATCTAGTGTCCATGTATTGTTTGTCGACTCCTCCAGAAGGAGGTTGCATTAGTAGACTTTTGCATGCTTGCAAGGTCCCTAGACCTATATTTTCTCACAGTCATTTCATGAAGTACATATCTGTAGATCAAACATTGATGGTAGGGCACTGCACTGTACTGTAGTACAGCACTTGCCTATCTAGCATACAATAATTGTGTCATTAACAGTTAAGTAATAAGTACAGTACATCATGAGGTTTCTACAAACTAATTTTGTCAGTTTTTCTTTGATCTGACTGGCCGCCATGCATTAATTGGTGTTCAGCATGGTTTCAACTTACCAATGATGTGAAGTGGCAAGTATAACACTCCATGCAGCCATCAAATGATTGTAAAAAATCATGAAAGTGATGTGAATTAGGCATTTTTTTCTGTGCTACTGGTGAGAACTTTTTAGTGCATTATGCTTTTTAACCATTTCCTGAGGAATAATGTTCAAAATAGTATTAATTGTGAAAGACAATTGTCAGTGTGAACATACCAAACTTTTGCCACATTTAGTGTTGGCCTTTAAAAACACCAACATGGTAACCATGGTTACTACTGTAGGGCTACAGTACATGTGTATTAAAGACAGAGCAGGTGAGCTAGCATTGATTTTGTTTGCTAAAAAGAACCTGTCTCTGATTCAAATCTACAGTACTGTATTACAATATATACAGTATATATATACTATATATTTAAACAGTTGAATGGCAAACTGCCAAAACTCAAATTTTCACATCTTTGGTGACTTGTGTTCACTGGGATTTGGCAGGTTGCCTCACATGCCCATACATGTGTTCCTCAGGCTAGCCTGAACACTTGGTCGTAGTTCTGAACTAAAGAAAAGGTGTGAATAATTTTTCAGCAGGTAGAATGGACACTAGTCACAGACTTCTTATATATGGACAGAGCTAGGCTAGGCTAGCACTAACATACTGCCACAGGTGCTAACATCCTATGCGTAAGTTGTTGCCACCGTCCATGGAAGAAAGGCGTACCAAGATGGCCGCCTACTATGCTCTTGTGTGTAAAAGTTTGGACTTGCTCAAGTGTCACAATATCGACAGATTGTGTGAGAAACTTGTAGTACTGTATTGTAGAAAGAATGCAAGCTCAGGTCAAATTCAGCAAAAAGAATGAAGGATTGTGAAATTGTTCTTCCATTGATGTTTGTATTTTGTCTGAAATGTTGCAGGTTCATCGTCAAATTGGGCAAATTGTAGTAGCCCTGCGGCCATCTTGGTACCCCTAATTTTGTTCGAACAGTGGCGACCGTATTGGTCACGTGATCCTGTGTCTATGTATTTAAGTCTGTGACAGTAGTACTCTAGGCAAGGACTGAGTACCGTATAGAAGTCCAAGTTGATAGGGATTATTTCAGGACGTCTTAACATGTGACCTATATATGTACACACAAGCAGTCCTGATAGTTGCACAGGTGATCTGTAAACATTGGGGCTACTGATTAGTTGCATAAATACTGTAAAGTCAGATAACAATTGTTTAATGCTCTTGAACCATCTACTCTGTGGGATAATTTTGTTGTCTGATTGTTACCATTAAATAGTGTCCAGAAGGTGTACAGTAAGTGTTCATTTATTGATTCCTTGCCAAAGGCAAAAGGAATCTATACCATGGTGGTGATGTGTGTGTGTGACGGCTTTGCTTGTAAACAATATCTCAAGAAGGGTAACTCCAAGGGATCTCATACTAGGTATGTGGGTTGACCATATTGAGTAAATGATCCCTATTGTTTTTAATGGATGTCAAAGGTCAGTTGGGGTCACCAGAGGTCAAAAGGTCAAAACCTTGTAAACATGATATCTCAAGAAGGATAACTTAACTCGGAGGGATCTCATACTTGGTATTTGGGTTAGCCATATTGAGTAAATGATCCCTATTGTTTTTAATGGATGTCAAAGGTCAGTTGGGGTCACCAGAGGTCAAAAGGTCAAAACATTGTAAACATGATATCTCAAGAAGGGTAACTCCGAAGGATCTCATACTTGGTATGTGGGTTGGTCATATTGAGTAGATGATCGCTATTGTTTTTGATGGAGGTTAAAGGTCATTTGGGGTCACCAGAGGTCAAAAGGTCAAAACCTTGTAAACAATATCTCAAGAAGGGTAACTCCAAGGGATCTCATACTTGGTATGTGGGTTGGCCATTTTGAGTAGATGATCCCTATTGCTTTTGGCGGAGGTTAAAGGTCGTTTGGGGTCACCAGAGGTCAAAAGGTCAAAACCTTGTAAACATGATATCTCAAGAAGGGTAACTCCAAGGGATCTCATACTTGGTATGTGGGTTGACCATATTGAGTAGATGATCCCTATTGTTTTTGGTGGAGGTTAAAGGTCGTTTGGGGTCACCAGAGGTCAAAAGGTCAAAACCTTGTAAACATGATATCTCAAGAAGAGTAACTCCAAGGGATCTCATACTTGGTATGTGGGTTGACCATATTGAGTAGATGATCCCTATTGTTTTTGGTAGAGGTCAAAGGTCATTTGGGGTCACCAGAGGTCAAAATCTTCAAAATATTGTTAACAGGATATTTCCAGTAGGATAGGTATGAGGGATCTTGTACTTAGCATGTGTATTGCCCATATTGAGGAGATCCTGTATTTTCTTTTGGTTGTGGTGAAGGTCAAAGGTCATTTGGGGTCACAAGAGGTAACAAGGTCAAATCCTTGTAAACACAATATCTCAAGAAGGATGACTGTTAGGGATCTCATACTTTGCATGTGGATTGCTAATATTGTGTAGCAGAACCTTTTAATTTTTGTGGCGGTCAAAGGTATCTAAAGTAGGAGGGATCCCGTGCTTATCATGTGGGTGATTCATGTTTGTTACGTATATCATGTGGCAAGGAATCACTAAGCCTTTTGGCTTTCTGGTGTAGTTTGTAGGAAGTTTGAAAACTTAAGGCTAGTGCAGCCTACACAAGCTGCTTTAGCATTGTTTAACTTCTAAAGCAGGGGCTCTCAAGTATTTTGGAGCAAGGGTCACTTTTTCTTGAGTTTGGACTTTGTTACAATTGTAGTTGCCAGAACTGAATTAAACAGTTTACTTGTATTTAAAATTTGGCTACTTCATTCTAGCCATTGGCCATTCTAGAGCTCAGGGCCAGCTGCAAGTAGCCCAACCGTTGGCACTTCAGAACTGAGCTGGTTCAAGGGCTAATTGTGTTTAAAACTGGATTGATACAGTAATTTCATCATATGCCAACTTTCCACACATTTGGGCTGGTCAGAAATGATTCATTCCATTCATTCCAGTTCCTAGATGCCCCTCTCTAATCAGCTCATTTTAAAAAATACTGTATCTAGGCTTGTATATAAAACAGAGACAGGTCTGGTTGTTACCACTCCCTGAAGGGGAGACAGTAGAGAGCAACAAGTGTTGTGAGCTTTTGCTACCATCATAACTGTATTGTCCAACAATAAACAGTAAACAGCATCAGAACATTTTAAAAACAAACAGATGCATAGCTTAATTATGACAGTACTATAAGAACAATATGCATGCATATGCTTTACACTAGGCCCTAGAGATGATCCTCTGCAACACAGCTTAGGCTATTCCTCACATATGACTGCTTAGTGAAGTTTCACTATATCACTTTAAGTACAACAAGTAATTGAAATGAATATGACTATGAAAGTTCATCTGTGTTGGTATTACCAATATAGAAATGTTTAAACTCTTGATCTCAACACAAAAATATGACATACTGTACCTGAAATTTTCGGTGAGTCCTTCGACCTTCATCAGCAGAGTGACTCAGAGCTGGAGAGCATGACCTTTCGAACCAGTGACTCCAATAGTGAAAGACAGTCTAGTACACTCAAATAGGGAGCAAAGCCAAAACAAAGGACAACTTGTTCTCTGCTATATGAAGTGAAGGGTCTTTCCAATGCCCTTCAAAGAACCTTTGGCAAACACGGAGTTTGTTTCAAACACTCAGACTTTGCGACAACTACTTGTTTTGCCTAAGGATAAAACCAAAAAAAGGGACATTGCAGGTCCAGTTTACTATATTCCATATCAAGGTCAGACCAACACTGGACAGTGTCGGGAATCATATACCGGTGAAACGGAGAGGTCTCTTAAGTCCAGATTTTTAGAACACTGTCGCCCCAGTTCAAGCTCTTCAGAAGTCTCCCAGCACATTCACATCTGATCACGAGGTCATCATATTAACCTAGATTGGGTAAAAATCATTGAAAGGGAGCCACGATATTTCGAGAGGGGAGTTAAGTAAGCCATTCATATCCGGGTCAATCAGCCATCACTTAACAGAGACGGGGGCACTACAAGTTACCAAGAGTCTACGATCCATTATTGGAGTCACTGGTTTGAAAGGTTATGTTCTCCAGCTCTAAGTCACTCTGCTGACAAAGGTCGAAGGACTCTACCGAAAATTTCAGCTACGTCACATTTTTGTATTGAGATCAAAGAGTTTAAACATTTCTATATTAATTGAAATGAAGTCTTTTATACTGCTTTAAATATGATGCTTAGATAGAACTGTGTTGTATTGCTTTAAGTACAGTACCATTTTTGGTACTGTAATACCAATATATCACTTATTTGCAACAGTATCCTAGACTGCTTTAAGGCTATGTTACTGTACCTTCTGACAACCCCTTTTATTTTAACATTGTAGCCATTCCTGTTTCAAGCTACATACAGTATTCCTTTAAACAACAGTTAATGAAAAGTTACGGGACAAACACAGCTGTTAACTATATCCCTTTAGAAACACTTTGGCTAGTAGACTGGCCTTCTTGAACAGCAACTCTAGCTAATAATTCATCAAACAAGATAACTTCATGTAATCTTGATTCAGTGTAGTCTACTTGATATAGTGATACTATTCATTACCAGAGCTGTAACCAAGTCACTCCTTTCTTGGCAAGTCAAGTCAACTACTGTACAGCTATTTTGGTGACTCTAACCAAGTCATCGAGTCAAGTCTCTGTGTTATTTCAATAGGGAAAAATTCCCCAGAATTTTTCAAGTCAATGCAGGTAGTTTTGGAAGGTTCTGACTAGAGTACAACTTGGTTTATACAACTCTGCTTGGTACACCTGCCTATCAGCATATGACAGCTTTCCATAATACTGTGCGTTATACCTTATGACTATCTTATGTACAACTGTCATGAGCCGTTCACATTTTACAAACATGCAAACTCTGCAAAGTATCTGATCATAGACTTAGGCATAACCTGACATTTTTTGCTGCTAGATTTCTTCAACATTGCTATTAATCCTAATACTGAGGGTTTCACAGAGGCCTTTAATAGTGTATAGAACTTGTTCATCATTTCATGAAAACAGAAACTCATGTCAGTTGTAGGTAGGGTGGGAAAGGAAGATTTCTGGGTTTTTCTGCCTTTTTTGCCAAGTTTGATTTCGATGATAAGAGAAACCTATGCATTCATGATGGCGCGTGTGTGTGTATGTGTGTCTGTGACACTTTGTTCCTTAACACGTTATCTCAAGAAGAGAAACGCTGACATTTCTCAAACTTGGTACATAGAAGCCGCATATTGAGAGGAAGAACCCTACTGTTTTTGGTGTGGGTGAAAAGTTGTCTGGGGTCACCAGGGGTCAAACTCTGAAAACCTTGTTAACACAATATCTCAAGGTAGGAAGCTTGGAATAATTTCGTTCTTAGTATGTAGATGAGCTATGGTAAGAGGAAGAACCCTATTCTTTTTGGTGGGGTTCAAAGGTCATCTTGGGTGACCAGGGGTCAAACTGCGAAAACCTTGTAAATATGATATCTCAAGTTAGGAAGCTTGGATTGATTTCACACTTAGTATGTAGATGCGTTATGGTGAGAGGAAGAACCCT
>WURT03067270.1:0-13600 GCA_009936505.3 Holothuria glaberrima
GACTGACATGGAGGAGTGTCACAAGTGCACCGGCGGTGCACCACGAGCGCAAAGCGCGAGTTTGCACGCGTGGGGTCCAGGCTGAGTCCAGGGGCATATCCCGGTGGGGGTCCAGGAGGAGAAGCCCCTGGAAGCTCATGCAATATTAGCAGAGCCATGTATATTAGGATGGCTCTGAATATAAGGTAATAAGACCACCGCTAATTGGTTCTAGAGGCCTTACTGATCAAGTTTTTTCGTTTCAGATCTTGTGACGGAGAATTCAGGTTACTCAGAAGCCAGCTAATGAACTTCCGAAGGAAATCCATGAAATGAACAAGTCTTGATCATTTTATTTTGTCCGATTTAAGAGATAGTTTTTTCATCGTAGATGAATATAATAGGTAGGATAATTTACAACTGTGTTACTTTCAACACGGTACACGGTAGAAGTGCTATTTTTGGTGCATTAACACAACTAATTACTAAGGAAATACATGGTGTGGGGTTAAGGCCGTGTAAGGGTTCAAAAAAATTTGACAGCACTTTTTTCATCCTTAAACCTATATAGTTATTCTGTGAAACGTTACAGCCGGTTAAAGAGAAAGGTGCGAAGCGCGAAGGAAAGTTGATGATATTAGGCCTACCTGCACCATGGGCTAGATATTGATAGCCTCTGATTATTTACTGACGGGCGATCGGAAGAGCTTGATCCTTTGGTAAAAGACCATATAATGAAAACATGCTCTCATAATCTAATTCTGTAGGCTAATTCTAAGTTCTGAGTGTTCGGTGCGTCTCTTCAGTCCTTTCCTCTTCCCCTAACCCTTACATCTCCCCTACTAAGTGATTTCCCCCATGTGACCTCGGAGATGGGGGATGTGCCCCGGCCCCCTTTAAACACGCCAGGCCAGTAACCAGACTTTGAGATGGGAGGGGGCAAACCAAGCTGGGGGGGGCAAACCAAGCTGGGGCGATAAGGTCATAGGCATAGAAGCCAATTTGATTGAGGGCTGTAAAGACTTGCCTGAAAAATGTAACCAACAATTTTCACGGCCAGTGTACATATTATGTAGGCATGCGTCATTCATTATATCGCAGTGATAACATACTAATTACATTCAATCACTTTCGGTGTTATTACACCCTTAAAGGGGCTTATTGAGTTGATATCGATTATTTTGTGATTAGTTTGAAGGAAATCATTGCATGACAATGCTTCTAATTAGCCCGTTTCTCATACATTACTACCTATAGTTATAGAAAATGCGAGTAAATGTACTTTTCTGAGCAGGGGTTGCATATGATCAGTACGTAATGGTAAAAGTGTCTGGTCACAAATTGTAATAAATGATTTTAATCATTAATTAACCCACCATTACCATTTTTGTTGTCAGTCAGATCATGTGCAGAATCTCTTAGTTCGATCATTTACCATCAAGATGTTACTAAATCTTAATAGGTGTGAAAAAATGCATTTTGTGAACCAACTCAATAAGCCCCTTACAAAAGTTGGGTAATTTAAGTTTGGCGCTTGTTTTTATTAACAGTGTTGGGTAGTTCTTTTTCCAGCATTGACCATTTTACTGTTTTAAGAGAAATATAATAAAAAGGAATCGACCAGTTATGAGTAAAAGTTTTCCCCCAATTTTCAGTTTTCCCGCTCAAATTTTGCGCACTCCCCATACGTATATGTGATAAAAGCAGTGAACATAAGGACATGCAAAAGTGTACGCCTCCCACGTTTACAGACATAGCTAGCTCATCAAACGACGACATACCGTACGGCGATAATGTAAGACTGAGATCACCTTGACTAATGGTGGTTGGAGGGTTTTAGATTGTGCTTGACGGTAAATATGAGCACAAAGCCCTTACTCCAAATCTATATATGGCTTTATATTTGGACATATCTGGCTAAATAAAGACTTTATATGGCCATATCAAGCCAGATATAACTTGATAAAGACCAATACCAGATATGCAAATCAAGTTTTATTTGGCCATATCAAGCAAGATGTAACTTGATAAAGATCAGTGTCAGATATGCAAATCAAGTTTTTATATGGCCATATCAAGCCAGGTATAACTTGATAAAGACCAATGCCAGATATACAAATCAAGTTCTATATGGCCATATCAAGCCAGATATAACTTGATAAAGACCAGTGCCAAATATGCAAATCAAGCCTTATATGGCCATATCAAGAAAGACAAAACTTGATAGAAACCATGAAAGATATGCAAATAAGTGTTTGGTTAGTTTTTTATATATTTTGTTTTCATTTGATGCTTGAATTATTCTTATTCCACATTAAGACATGCACTGGATACAGGGGCACCTACGTAGACACTGAAGTCACTTAGTGGCTATACATTTTCTAATACTGCAGTATGCTAACCAAACTTATGTAAACGATTCGCATATTTGGGCGGAGCCAGTGCCTAAGACTTTATTTTCCATGATTTATCAAGTTATTATTAAAATATTCACCAAGCAGCAGGCAACGTATACAGTCAAATACATAACAAAGTATAAACACGAAGCACAGATCACTGTGATCATATAAAAAAGGAAATTTTGAAGCATTTTTTTGTTCACTATTATGAAGGATGTTGATTTTCTGTACTTAAGTCAATTCAACCTGCTAAATTAAGTAAAACCCTGAAGACTTCTAGAAGTAGTCATTGCTTGTATCTGTAGGGAGTATGGACTAAAAGTCCAACTATATGATTCATACCTGAAGCAGATGTGGTCCCTGGCTCAGGTAAGTCTGAGCACTATTATATTTCATAGGGACTTAATCTAATCCTGATAAAATTTGATCTGGCCCAGATAAGATATGGATCAGGAAACTTTTAGCACCATATGTGGTCCAGATAAAATTTAATCTGGCCAGATAAAATTCCAGAACTGGTGCTGATATGGAAATGATATTCTGCCCATATAAGGGCCAATTCCAGTCCAGATAAAATTTTATCTGCTCAAGGTAAAGTCCGAGCCAGATAGAATTTTATGTGGTCCACATATGGCATATGTAAAGTTCTGGCTCATATCTGGAATATATCTGCCCAATTTTTTAAATGGGCCAGATATCGAATCCATATCTGGCCCATATATGGAATTTTATATCTATCCTGTATATGGATATTGAGTAAGGGAAGAACTTGATTCTGCAAGAAAGCCAAGACCCGAATGCTTAGGCCTACCCAGCATAGGCTAGGCTACATTGACTTGTGAATGTGAGCTCGGTTAGCCCAGGCTAGTTTACCTTCAAGATGTGGGACTTAGGTCCACCAACAGCATCAAGTTTTTCCCTAATCGTTTTGGTTATAAGTTCGATACAAGCATTGAATACTGCGCCAGATACCTTATATGCTCGTATTTACTTCAACACAATCGTCGTGCCTGCAATCCCCCATTATTTATGATAATCTGAGATTTATGCAATGTAGTATGACATGTCAATGTATGACATGACATGTTTGACTCTAATGTGAGCATTTCATACAATGTAGGACATGCTCACATTAGAGATTTTTCCCTAAATTTATATATTGGGCATCAGATTGCCCAACGGACATTCAACAATCAACCGATTGGTTAAAACACTGCATCTTAACTGTATTCATTAACCAGATTGGAAAAATAATTTACCCAACCACTGTTGGGCAAAGTATTTATTAACCAATTTTGGGTAAATAATGTATTCAGCTTCTGGGTAAATGCATTACCCAACAGCTGCTGGGCAAACTTTACCCAATTTTTGAGCGTATACATGTGTGCCCAGTGTTGGTTAAATTTTTCACCCATCATTTTAAGAGTGTACCCTTCCACATTGGTTAAAAATTTTGGAGAAGTCCTTACAATAATGATGATAATAATCTGTGGCGTAGACAGGATTTCTCTCACGGTTATGCTATGTACCTAGGGGAGGGGTTTAAGAGGAGGCTGTCCCCCTCCCCTTTGAAAATTTTGAAAAATTAGGCGTCCTCACATGCCATCTGGTGCCACATTTGCTACCTTTGAAGTAAAAACTTGTGTTAAAATATTTATGTATGTTGGATATTAGAAAAAAAATCGGCATCAGTGAGGGAGGGGGGCATGGCCCAAAATATGCCACTGATAATAAAAAATAATACAAGTTAAACCATTGGAAAACACAATGGTGAATTATCAAATATGTTGGTGCAATTCAAATCAGAGCTTTGTTTTAATTACCAAAGAAGTTTTTTTTAAAGGGGCTCATTGAGTTGACATCGGTTCATTTGTGACGAGTTTGAAGGAAATCATTTCATGACAATGCGTCTAATTAGCCTTATTACTCATGTATCACTTCTTATAGTTACGTAGTTACCAAAAATGTGAGAAATTGTAGTTTTTGTGGACAGGGGTTGTACCGTATGTAATTAATACCTAATGGTAAAAAGTTTCTGGTCATGAATTTGCAATAAATGGTTTCAATAATTAATAACCTTATCAATGCCCTTTCAGTCGTATGTCAGATGTGAAGAATCTCTTAGTTTGATCATTTACCATCAAGATGCAGGTAAATCTCAATCTCAACACCGTGAAGAAAATGAATTTTATAAACCAACTCAAGCCACTTTGAATTATTGATTTCTTTTAGCTATATCATTGCAATTCATTTTTCTTTCAGTACGTGTCCGAAAAATTCTCAGCATATTGCCTGAATTTTCACAAAAATTGTTTTGGTTGGGGGCTGCAGCCCCCACCTCCTACGCCTATGGATAAGTTTTGGTTAAATGGAGAAGCATAAATTTTCACAGAATATCTCACTAAGTCATTGAAACATACAAATATCTAGGATATAGACTTAGAAAGCTATATTACTGATATTATCTGAATTTGGGGGAGTAATTCAGTAGTTCAAATTTTTTATTTCTGCAGGTTTCATAATTTCTGAGAATTCTCATACCATGAGCTTAATTTTCACATGCCAGCTTTACTCGTGAACCACAAACCACATTAATGAGTCTTTGAAACAATCATAACCAAACGTTTGTGCGTTATGTGTTGAGGAAAATATCAAAATTTGAAAGTATGCTATTGCAGAGGGGTCTGGCTATGCCTGCAGAGCCAGGGGGCCAAGGCAAGGAGCAGGGGGCTGGCCAAAGATTAGGGTCACATAAGCTAAACATTAGGTTTTTCGCATTACTTGCTTATGGGCATGCAAGAAAAATCACAAATCCACATGATACGTAGAAAACGATGTGTAAAGTTTCAAATTGTATTTTCGTTTGCTAAGTGAGGGGTGAGGAAAAAGTTCAAAGGCAGGTCAAATGCCTTAACTATGTCATCCAATTGTTTCATCTGCTCAAACTGGGTTGGTAGGTCAGACTTGTTGTGAGTAAGCACTCGTATTCACGGGTTTGAACAAATGCCTGTACTAATACTCATGAGAATTAATTTGTACTCATATCCGTACTCACAGATTTTGAAACCTCTGCATAGAGGCTAATGCAAAATTTTGTACTAGTACTCATGAAAAAGGACGTACTCGTACCCGGACTCGTACTCACAACACAGACAATGCCCTTTTACTCGTACTCATGACATTGTACTTGCACTACAAGTCTGTGATAGGTGCATGTGCATGACACCTTGTGCATTCGTAACCACTGATATAGGTCAGAGGCCAAAGGTCAACGGTTAAACAACCTAACATAGGTTTTAGCTTATAACTGCTTGTCAGTGTGTTGAAATTTTAATTTACAAAATATGAAGAGAAGTTGAAGAAGATGAGAATGGCTACTGCAAGGATGGCCTCCTTGTTGTCCTTTTTGTTCACGTTTCTCGTCACGATATCACTCTAGCAATTGTTTCTCTTGCAGAAGATGATTTTTTCTTTTAAAAATTGTGGCAAATTCCATCATTGTTATTAAAAATATATAATCTATCTACTTTCATTTCTACCTACTTCCGTCACGTTTAACTGATTGTATAAACCTCTGGCACAGGTTTCTTGAGAGTTTCTTAATTAATTTAAAGGGTAAGCTCATTCGCCGCAAATTTATTTGGAAATACCACGAACGCAACTCTTCAAAAGTCGTTTTGTACCAAGTTGGGCAAGGAACTTCCCTTGATGGCCAAGAAAATTCAAATTAGATACATGCAATGTTAAAGATTGCAACCATTTATGAGGGGTAGCTGAAGTGGCTTAAACGATTGAGGAGATCTGTGTCTTTCAGTAAGTTGGGATGGTTAATGGACCCTTTAAGTAAAACCTATTATTAAATACCGCGATTACAATAACTAATTAAATGCAGAGATTCCAACTTAATCCACCTTGATCCACCAAGTAATCTCTTTCGAATAGTAGATTTGTAACAACTATAAATTAACCTTGTCAAAAGTCTCCGTTGTTCCGACTGTTAGTAGGCGATAAACGTGACAAATTCCAACATCTTTATTAAAATATATAATCTATCTTCTTTCATTTCTAGTACTTCTGTCACGTTTATTACTTAGTTGTACTCACCTCTGGTACAGGCTTCTTACGGTTCTTAATTAAAGGGTAAACACATGCGCCGCAAATTTATTTGGAAATACTACCAACGCGGCTGTTTGAAAGTCGTTCTGTACTAAGTTGGGCAAAAACTTCCCTTGATGTCAAAGATAATTCAAATTAAATACATGCATTTAAAAGATTGCAAAATTCATGAGGGGTAGCATAAGAAACTTTAAAAATTGATGAGATCTGTCTCTTTCAGCAAGTTGGGATGGTTAATGGACCCTTTAATTAAATTGTATTTTTCAATACGGCGATTGCAATAAATAATTAAACGCAGATATTCCCACTTAATCAACCACGTAATCACTTTCAAGTAGTAGGTTTCCAACTGCTAGGAATTAAACTTGTCAAAAGTCTCCGTTGTTCCGGCATACCCAGAGAATACCTGGGCCTTGTTTCATAAAGGGTTAAGATCGATCTTAAGTTTGATTTCAATAGGATGATCGCATGGCAGATCAAACTTAAGATCAATCGTAACTCTTTCTGAAACAGGGCCCTGGTTAGGTTGGGCTCTTTGTCACGGAGATAGTCACTAAGCGAATCTGATTTTAACATTTTGTCACTGAAATGATTTCAAACGGCTTTGTGAGGAAGTTCATTACAAAATACATTGCATGGTGGCACAATGTTAAGAAATGGAAAGTTCAGAATTACGCCCACTTGTTGATTCACATTTATATGATAAACGTACTTTATAAAACATTTCACAGTTTTCTTGGTAATCAAGCATGGCATACTACTGGTGTGATGGTACCAGGTTACAGCTTCATTTAAGGTAAGACAACATCGTCTGGCACTTGCCTAATTAGTTGAATGTTGGTCAGTTCGTTGATTACGTGTTAGTTACGTATAGTTTCTGTATTCCTTAGTGCTTCAGTTTCTCGGTTACTTATTTACTTCTTTACTCAGTTTTGTAGATAATTACTCGGGTACAAAGTTACTCACTGCTCAGTTACTCAACTACTCAATTACTTTGTTACTTAGTTACTTAATTGCTCACAGTTTGTTTGCTTGCTTGCATTCATGCATAACTGAAATTCGACGTGACTTAGCAACATTTTCTTTTTATATGTTGTCATTTATTTATTAAAACCTTGTTGCTTTGTTATTATTAGTTTTTGTTTATTTACCTAGTTACTTTAATATGTTGTTACTTAGTTACTTTGTGAGTTAATTACTGAAGTAGTTAATTCTAAGTTACAGCTATTTAAATGTTTTAAAGTTAGTCAGCGTGATATGAAGCAGGATGCTAATCACGAGGGCGAGGGGCTTTGGCCCTTTAGTCAAAAAGTGGAGGAGAAACTATCATTTTGCACCCCTCCCCACCCAAGAATAAAACCTTACAGTAACTTTAAAAATCGGAATCAGGAGAAGTTCAATGTAATGATACTTTAGGAGCGTATTTTGTAGTTAACCTGTACTTAAATATTAACAAAAATAATAAAACAAATTGGGATCAATTCTCTCGCACCAATCGTATACGGTAATTACTCCCTGTGTAGACAGCTTCACTCAGCGCTGTTACTACAAATCGTGATTATTAATTTTTCACTGCTCTTACTATTTGTTGATAGTTATATGCGCCATACTTATGTTGGCAATCTCGGCAAGTTTGTAATACCCAGGACTGTCATGGTCTTCACACCTGGTTCTCACGGTGGCGTTTGTCCAGGACCCCACTGAGGGCTTTGCGATTGGCCGCGGACGCCCACGACATAGGGAAGAGCGCTTCACGCTTTGTGGTCCGTCGGGGCCGCGGGTGGGGCATTTTTTTTAGCATTTTCGCCCAACCCAGATTAGGGCTCCATACTGAGTATGGGGACCATATGAAGGACCCTTAAAGTTCCTGCAAGGTATAGATAGTAGGTTTGATATAATGAAGCAAAGTGTGCCTTAACTTTCGATTAACTAGGTGTTTCTTTGTTCACTTCTGCTCATTCGGCATCAAGCCTGTCACTAAATGCAGTTAACGTAATTGCATGGCGGATTTGTAATGTAGCATTCTCCAATTTAAAGGGAAAATGCAGTCACCCCAGTCGGAGTTAGTATGTCACGTTACTCTAGTTCATGAATGGCCTGTGTTGATCATGTGACAATATTTTTGTCAGTGAATTGTGAAATTTAAGGAGAATTTCTCCTAGATTTACCAATTGTTAGTAACAGTTAAGTTCAAAACGTCTTCAGAGGTGCTTGTAATGCAATTAAAGGAGATTTGCAAGAGTTTGATTTTTCAAAGCAAATTTTGGGTACGACTGCCTATTGCACTACGTTATAATTATACGTTATTATCAAAGTCTTCAGGAACCAGCTGCTTGTGTTCAAGTAGTCTTAAGTGTGAAGATTAATGTTCATTTAGGGTTATTTGAATGTCTTGATTGACAATCATAAACCATAATTAATTTGAAATTAGTACGGGCAGGTAGGGTTATGTTTAGTTAATATACCTTTGGAGTTCTGTAACATTGTAATGGTTCGACGAAAGAAGAGTTAATTCTGTCTTCCTAGCTCTAAGATTTAATTGTGAGGCTAAAATCGCTAAGTGTACAATCATGCCTTGACCCTGTATTGTTTAGTGCTCTTTGGTGTTAGCACCGAAAAATTTGAAATCTTTCAAACACGCTATAGGTTCACTATGAATCTAAACCACGCTCAGAGGGCCCACGGATTTATTAGTTTACATACCAGTTAACGGTTGTTCTCACAAACAGGCAACCGAGACGTTCTCAAGGTGTACGTGACCGCGAAGACATGTACAACTACAGGCTGAAAAGAATGTAGACATTTTCCTTTGAAAAGTAAAAAAAAAAGCATTCAATATTCGAAGGACGAAAAGACTGGATGGTAGATTTGTGAAGGAAAGCAAGAGCTCGTTTACATTTTTCAGTCGATAACATAAATCCTGCCTGCTTACTTTAAGTTTACCTTGTCTAAAACAAATGTAATACATATGCATACATCAGCTAGTCTCTCGGCAGGCCCGTAACCAGACTTGGAGAGTAGGAGGGGGTAAAAACCAAGCTCGGAGGCGATAAGTTCATAGGCATAGGAGCCCAGTTTGATTGGGGGCGGCTGTAAAGACTTGCCCGAAAAATGTAACTAAAAATTTTCGGGCGCGGAGAGCGCGTTCAGCATGGTTAATGCACATATCATATAGACATGCGTCATTCATTACATCGCAATGATCGCATACTGATTACATTCAATCACTTTCAGTGTTATTACCCTTCCACATTGATTTATAAAATTTGGAGAAGTCGTTACAATAATAATGATAAAAATCAGTGACGTAGACAGGATTTCTCTCATGGGGACATGCAGGATGCTGTGTCCCTCAGGGAGTGATTTAAGGGGAGGGAGTGTCCCCCTCCCCATTTGAAAATTTTTGAAAAATTAGGTGTCCTTACATGCCATCTGGTGCCACATTTGCTACCTGTTGAAGTAAAAATTTGTGTCAAAATATTTATGTATTTTGGGTATTAAAAAATCGGCATCAGTGAGGGGGAGGGGCATAGCCCAATGGCCTTAATTACGCCACTGATAATAATAATAATATAAGTTAAACCATTGGAAAACGCAATGGTGAATTAGTGAATATATAGGTACTGGTGCAATTCAAATCAGAAACTCATCAGAACTTTATTTTATTCACCAAGGAAGTTTTTTAAACTATTGATTTCCTGTAGCTACATGATTGCAATTTATATTTCTTTCAGTAGGTGCCCGAAAAATTCCCAGCATATTGCCCGACTTTTTACAGAAATTTTCGGTTGGGGCAGCAGCCCCACAGCCTCCGCCTACGACGCCTATGGCTGTGTGACCTCATTATTAACGGTGTGTCGGTGGGCGGTGACTGTTAAAAGTGGATTTGGCATCCCCCAAACCAGGGAGCTGCTAGCAACCCCCTGCTCAAACGTATTTTAGGAACATCCCTACAGTTCTAAATATAGTTGATGACTGCACTTCGACATTCATTCAAAAAATATAGCTTCACTTTGGTTGGTCAACAATGGCTCTTACAGTCACTTGTGTTGCCCGGGCCAATAAGCTCGCAAACAGTTATTGTGCGTCAGCAGGTATGTGGGTGAACCTTGCAATATCGTCTAAAGTTTATGTTTGGATTGATATTGCTTTTCATGTCACTCAGATGACAAAAATAGCTGTTGGCACTCTGGCAGTGTTGAGCATTTTTTGTAAATAGCATAAACAAAATGAACTCCAAATTTGTGCAACAGAAGGTCTGGTTTAGTCGTTCACGATTGGACTTTTCATAGTTTTGAGAATGTTTGTTTAGTGCTTTCGACGACGCGGAATCCGAATTTGTGCGTTAAAACTCTGAAAATATGGATCCTTGCATGAAGAGAGCGGTTTTTAAAAATACAGGGCGTTGTTCAACAATTGATTCTGAGATGCTATGAACTGAAAATCTATTAAATACTGCTTAGAATAGGCTATATTTTCTTGTGTATCCCAGGACCCTGAATCCGAATTTATGGATCCAAAGTCCATGGGACAGTGAAAACTCCTCTCAAACTACAAACCACGTTGCAAACGCCACGTCGCCTTGTGCGTGGTAGACATGAATAGACGCCAACGTGAGGTCATTTGTTGGTGTAGGTTGCAATGATACGCGCTTGCCTTACATTGAGTGCGCATTTTCTGTTCTGTGACGTCATATACATAGTCTACACAGTATGTATATATATCCTCCAGAGAAGTGCGAAGCCAAAATCATTTCTCTGTTGTCCTCTCGCGTGGCATCAATGCAAAGGTTCTGTTGGACGTCGAACTTTTTGTACTGTGTAGGCCTAAACAAAGCAAGGGTCAAAGCTCAAAATGTTTAGAAGAAAAACAATAACAGCGTTAAACCCCATTAAAATCCCTGAAAAGCTTATCTTGTGCATTATTTAGCCCATAGGTTCTTGGTAAATCACTTTGGGTCGTCGAGTGGCAAAGTGGTCTATTCCAGCTGCTGTGCACCAATGTTTCACATGTGCATGGGTTCGAATCCCGTCCGATGTACGTGGGTTTTTCTCCGGGTACTCCGGCTTTTCTCCCACTTGGCATTTGGCTTGCCTCTAAAATCGGTGGCCCAGCCTTCAGTCGGGAAGAACCAACATGTTGGTTCTTCCCGACTGAAGGCGACGCGACTTAAATTAAGACTGCCAAAAGCAGTCGTAAATTCACGCACACTACACGGCTGTTGGAGATCCGACGATCGAGTTGAGTTGCGGTGTGCAAAGTCGTGTAGTGTGCGGCTAGCTTAGAAACCTCTTTTTTCACCAAATTCTGGCTACTTTTTATTTCTGTTCATGCCAAGCTATTCCAAGCAACGCAACTTAAGCTGTTAAGTCATTACGCGAGGGCACAACTACGGGAATGTTAAACATATTCTTGTTTTCACACTGTCCTATATTTAGTTTCTTTTAGATACTTTTAAGGTGAGGCAAGCTAAATATAACCCTTCTTAAAATTTACCTCTAAGCTTTCTTTTGTTTTTCTACGTTATTTTTGGCAGTAATCCAATAACATCACATCTTAACGAGTCTTTGGTACTTTCATCGTATGTTGTGCAAAACATTGGGAAGAGTCATAATATCGTCTGACTAATAACCACATGATGAGAGAGCGGTCACGAAAAATGCCATCGACTTATTTTTGAACAGTTGACTGCGTAGCTGATTATATTATTTCTCTTTATCAGTAGCGGTCTCTGTGAAATTTAAGTCCTTTACTCCATCAGTTTGATCGATAACTCAACATACAGTCCTCCTTCTTTTCATTTAAAATTTCTGTACGCCACCCTCAGTTCCCGTTGTAAAAGAAAGAAAAGATGTAAGAGACGAAAACTAGAGACCAAAAAATTAAAGTAGTAACAAATAAACACTAACATTCCTATTTCCTGTGCCTCTGGCATAAACTTAGATACCGACTCACATACTCAATTCCCGTGTAGGCTAACTAAGGACATAATTCATATGGGGCTCATCTAAACTTGTCTCATTAAATATTGTACTTCGAAAAGCTACAAATCGTCGACATCAATATCGTAAATTGGAGTTGAAACAAGGAAGAAGTAGTAGAAATTAATACAAATTCGAAATACTGGTAATTGTAACAGCATGCATGGGGATATGTCAGAACGATGCAGAAGACGAACATACAAGACTACAGTATGGTAACAATTTAGCCAGGAAACGTGATATTTTAGCTTTACCTGAAAATGATATAAACTATCTACGTAATTATGCATCTATTTACTCAGGCCCGTAGCCAGGCGGTGGAACGGGGGGCCCTGCCCCCCGTGCGGACCACTGTGCCCATATATGGAAAATCGACCGAAAACCAAATTTTACTGCCTGGAAACCGTGGGCTCGATATGAATCCAGGCTATTTTTGACCAAAAATAATCCAAACAGGCGTTTAAAAATGAACTTATTTTGTTTTCTGTAACATTTTCCTTTCCTTAAACTTAACAAAAAAAAAAAAAATAAATAAATAAAAAAAAAATTCGCGCCCTAGGCGCGCGTTCATCTTCAGTAAAATTTTGCTTAAACACACTCCGTTTCAGATATGTTGGCTTAATAAAGTTAAAAGTTCTACAATTAGGCTTTTGTTCTTCCGTGTAGGCGTAATTCTAAAGAAACACGACAATGAATCGATAAGAAGTTCTACTCTCTTTCTCTTACCATTTGGAAGATTCTTAAATCAGACCTAACATCATGGTAAAAATATGTTGTATATAAGAAACGTGAAGTGTCTCAGTGCTGAGTTCAGAGGTGGTTAAAGGGGGCATCCTCCAGGCGTCTTGATTTTGGTCTTAAGACAGACACTCATCACCCCAAGCATAAGCGTAGGAAGCACTATGAAAGTAGGGGGGGGCGGAACAATTTTTGGACTGTGCACCTCGCCCTACCCCTAGACCAAAACATACATTTTTGATGTGAAATTTTTCGCCTTTTCTACCTGAAAGAGCAATTTAAAAAAAATCAATGAAATGAACAAAAATAGAAGGAACATTTGTATGCCATAACTCATGTTAAAAAATGAAACTGCACATTAAATAAAACAGAAATCTTTGTTTTTTG